>JAFMOD010000688.1:2626227-2638752 GCA_019802435.1 Corydoras maculifer | reverse complement strand
AAAACATCAGCAAAACATACTCTTTCAAGGACATGATGGGAGCATTATTTTTAACCATTTTTGTAAAACCATTAAACACAAATCATTAGTCTGGACCCATGCAGTAGTTATAGCAATAATTTCCAGCCTCTTTTTGTGTTATAAAAAATGTAGTTCAAAATTGTCTGCAGGCCATATGAAGTCAACAGTAGTGCCACATCTGGCTTGTAAGCACAGGACCCTGACCCTACACCTGACTGTGTCAGACTTGGTGTAAGTGAAAATCATGTCCTGTTTGCCTTGGGCTAGACTTTTGCAGATTTAATTTCACACTCAAATAATAAAAAAATAGGGCAAGTGGATCTAATGAGCTCCATTAATAAACCTTGACAATATTAACATATTTAACAGCTTTGGGGGGTAGGAGGCTTTATAATTGTCATTAGCAGAGTAAGAAACTTCTGAGGGAAGTAACAAAATTGCCACTTTATATAAGTGGAACTCTGTCATAGCAACACAACCCAAAATAGTCACCATACAGAACATTACAATGCCTTTAGAAAAGCTGGATAGTGGAAATCCTAATAATAACAATAAATCAATTATGTGGTTTAAATAACTTCAAATAGTGGGGCCACCATGTTTAGCAAACTATACCAATACAGACACAAATAGATTTGTGAGTTGTGTTTGAGAGTCGAGATCCTAGCAACACTAGTAACAGAGGCCTACCTGAATTGTACATTGATCCTCTATACACGCTGTTACTTTTTGCAAAACCCCACTGTTGTCCTAGTTATTAAAACTCTGTAGAAATGTGGGTGTATGGGTGACACATTCCCTCTTAATAAAAATAGTTTATATATTCAGCCTGAACCCAAGGTCTTTAAACTGTTTATTGTGATAGTGTGATGTATACAAGGCATAAAGAAATTAAGTATGTTCAAAATAAACAATAAAACCTAAAAATGACAAGAACTGAGAGCAAGGGTAAAGATATTCCCACACAGCCAACCATTACACTGCTGTGGCACCCAATACTTAATATTATAAAGCCCCATAAGGAAATAAAATATAAAAGGCAGTATCAAAACAACTAATGCCATAAATCAATAAAATATGGAGTAGAGCTTTTCACAATAAAGCACCAATTTTTTTGGCTGAACTTTCAAAGTTTTCAAAGTTCTATAACACATGCCATAAATCTGCACAGTTCAAAGTTTTACAAACATAAGAATCCATTGTTAACAGGCTATAGAGTGTAAAGGTTGCCAACACAATGCTAGCATTTTTTAAGTGACTGTGTGACCTGTGAGCCAGAAATGCTACTGAGAATGTCTGATCATTTTTGGAATTTAGAATAGAAAATTAGAATATGTTTTGATATAATATGACTAAAGAGGAGTGACTGCAGCTTCCAATCTTAGTTGCTGAACATCTACAGCATTCTGGTAACAGCACAACACTTTTGCACTTACCGCACTCAGCATCGTAGCACTATACTATAATACTAATAGTATTGATTTATCTCTTAAGTATAAGCTCCTGCTGTAAATGACTTATCAAAATGGTGTTCCATCTTACAATGTCTGTATACCAGCCATTAATAATACTTTATCAAAGCATTCACATTTTGAGAAACAATATTTATACATGTACAGGACATGTGATGGAAATGTGAATAGGCTAAGAGACAAGCTTATAATAATAATAATAAATAAAATTATCTGCATGTAATAATAAAAAAACAAAAATGATTAAATATACATGCAGAACAACTGGCTTAAAAATGACAGATGAAAACATTTAATTCTGTTTTGATAGTAAACTAAACATCACAGTAACAAAAGTCAGATGTTAACATGTACACTGTGCTTGGTGGATGCTGCATGTCTGTGAAAGCTCAAGTGATTGTCCTGTCAGCACACTAAGAGAGATAATACTAACAATACCCATTTCTGTGGAAGAAGCTGTTTGAAAGCCATCGTATTATACTGAGAAATGTTCAGTGTCAACATTGATATTGGATTTTCTACAAATGAAAGCATGCAAGGTGGCTTGGGATCATTAATGGTGTTCTGTTAAATCATTAATTACAATCAATACATTAAAAAGCAAAAATAGATCAAGTCCAATTCTTCACTCCTCACACCCAACATATTTATTCTTGTCTGTGCTATTCTCGTATGAAGTGCTGGTGACACATGAGACTATTTAAGTGGGGTGCCCAGTGGAAAGTCAATTCATCAATAGATATTTTAAGCTCTTCAGTTCTGTTTCTGAAAAATCATGTATTACATTTTATTTGTTCAGTCCCTCTGTATTCTTGATTCCTCTTCATTATTCGATAAAATACACTACTTATTTTGCAGTTTACTAAATCTTCAAATACTAAAGTTCTACCCGTCTAAATTCCAATTAGCCTTTTTTTATTCAGACTGAATTTTGATTAAGTAGACCTCCAGCTAAAATAAAAATATACATTAAATGGTAGTTATTAAAAATAATTATTTCTGTTTAACAATCGAAAGAGAAACTGAGGGCTCTGAAGCATCTGTTACAGGGACTTCAGTTAGCAGCAATAATATTCTGAAACATCTCCCTGGAGTAAAATCAAGTTATTGTGTTTGGATGGGCTGCAGTGTAATGGCAGGAAATGACCTGAGTGACAGCAATTTGCTCTAACTGTATTGTGATTCACTTAATAAAATGNAGTTATTAAAAATAATTATTTCTGTTTAACAATCGAAAGAGAAACTGAGGGCTCTGAAGCATCTGTTACAGGGACTTCAGTTAGCAGCAATAATATTCTGAAACATCTCCCTGGAGTAAAATCAAGTTATTGTGTTTGGATGGGCTGCAGTGTAATGGCAGGAAATGACCTGAGTGACAGCAATTTGCTCTAACTGTATTGTGATTCACTTAATAAAATGAATGACATCCTAAAGCCATCCGCTACACAAGAATACCAAATCGTAGTAAACACAAACAATAGGTACTATCTCTTTAAATTAAAAATTATAAAAAATAAAAATAAATAAAAAATAATACATTTTATTAGGGGTAGAAGATAAACAAGAAACAAACCTTGTTTGAGACCATGACTAAAATGCTGCTGTCAATGTTTCTGGTAGTGTGGAAAGAATTAAAATAGAGATTTCATGTGTGTGACACCATGGTAATTTTCTGGAAAACTTGCTTCCATTGTGAAATGAAGTGGATAATTACTCATTGATAATAACCTTTAAAACATGTAATTGAGGATTATGATTACTGCAATACTTCTGAAAATAATAGATGCTATTTAAAGTGCTTTATAAAATGGCACTCTTAAAGTTGTGATTGTTTTTGGCTCAGTAAGGTGCAATAGATCTGCAATAGAACATGAAGTATCACATTTTTACATCTCAGTATTCACCGTGTTCAGTATACACACACCCCTTCTTCTGAACGCCTGAGAAAATACAGATACACAGCATTTGGCGTCATTTTATTTTATAAACCCTACTGAAAGAATTTAACTTTATCTGCGAGTTCCATTAATGTGAAGGAAGACATGCATAAGAAACTGCTTTTACTGTGAAGACTAAATGGCGTAATTATCCACTGATGATATCCAATTAACGGTTCAGTTAGCAACTTTTGAAATTGTATGTATCTTAAAGTAAAAATCGTCGCACTTGACATTTGATCGGCCCTGAATGAGTAAGATATCACTTTGAGGAGTATTATTTTTACAGTTAGAGAACTGTGTCTAATATACACCACGCAATATACACAGGGCTTTTTTTGTGAACTGCAATGGTAAAACGACTATTAGTCAGTATAGACACATGTAGCTTTTATGCTTTGTATCTAAAGAATTTAAACAAGAGCTGGATCTGAATAAAATTATATATATATATAACTGTCTGAATTATAGGGAAAAAGTGTTAAAAGTAATGGTCTGCAATAAAAATGCTTCTTATATTTATGTAATTAATTACTTCACTTAAAATACAAATAAATATTTGGACAATATAGCAAGCTAAATATTGCAAAAAATTTAACAGACCATGGTCAAACATGGTCTACTGGGTGTAATCGTGGTCTGTCACAGAGAGTAGGTTACTAGTGACAGGCAACATCATGTCCTTTTTCTTCTCAGACCCAGATGGACATCTAGCTGGAAATGTGCCAGGTCTGTCTCCTGTAGTCAGGCAGTTCTGGTATTATCTCATTACCAATGTGATGCATTTTCATGCATGGGTCTGCTCCAATCTTAATGAACATAGAGCTTGCAGTCAGTGGGAAAAGAAAGCCAGTTTAAACAAAGGGAATGTTCACTGGCTCTGATTTACAACCAGCAGCAGTTCTCCAGCCAATTCCAAGAATAAACAGAGCAATAAAGCTCCTAAATAGTGCATACTGAGGCTCCTTAGGCTGATGCGCATAACAAATAAATAAATACTGCAAAATAATACATATTAAGTAAGCTGTGTATACTGTAGTGCAGATCTACTTACATAAAATATGTGGGGTAGCTTTCCTGAAAATACCAGCAATACTTCTTTGCCGCTACGCACTGTAAAGAGAGAAGGTAAAAAAAAAAAAAGTTAAGGGTGTCAGCTATGTATTGTGGAACAGTTAGCCATTTGTTCAGCTTCCCAATTTAATTTTAATTTGTTCAGTTAAAATTAAACTCTCTGGTTTTAAACATCACATTCAGTGAAACTTCAGTTCACAAATAATTAACACAATAACTTGGTTTACAGCATCATACATTGCAAAACCTAAAGCAAACAGAAAAGTCAGACAAATCCAAGTTCCAAATGCTATTACATGCATAAGGTAAATTGTAAAGGCATTTTTTATGTGAAGTAGGGCTGCACCTAACGATTAATTGTCTATCAATTATTTGAATGATTATTTTTATTTTTTATTTTTCTGAATAATTGATTAATATAAAAATTGTAACTCTAATGTTATTGTGTTTAAAATTAAAATTACTTCTCCAAAAAATATATATAAAAACCTTTAATGTTGAATTATTTTCTTTAATCAAACACAATGCTCCAAAGGGCACTATTGAAACACAAAAATGTTTTCGCATTTATCAAAGCAAAAAAGCTTCATCAAAGATAAAATCTCAGCCACAGGAGATTCAATAATTTAGGTATAATGAAGTTGGAATCTTTTAAAATGACTATTTTTTACTTTTACTTTTACTGAAATGTCTTGTCAAAAATACTGTATGTAAAAATGTATCTTTTTTTTTAATAGTTGTAACTTTAAATTATTAAATCACCAGGTGATTGCACATATGACATAATACCACAAACAATGTGGACAATAAAATCCTATATTTTATTGACTATATGTTTACTACAAAGTTTTATTGACTATATACAAGCGCAGACATTTCGATTTATCTGAATGCAATACGAAAACACGTTACATGAGCGGTACTAAAAAAAGCTGTATGTATTAATACATTAATACACAGGACGATGCAAAAGCAGCTAGCAATGCATAATTACAAATTGGAAACGTTAAATGTGTTAAAATAAAATGACAAGATAATAAAAAAACAAGTAAACCCAAAGCTACGTCGCTGTTTTGCTGCAATGTGGATGTTTTGTTACACAAACGTACAAACGCGTATGTTTGCGCTTTAAACGCTCAAGAGTAGCAGTTGTATTGTTGTGAAAAGTTATCTTTTTATCAGTTATATTTTCAGCTGCTGTGTTTTGGATAAATCCATTTTTCCGGTAGGCGCCGCCATTTTGTTGACGCATCGATGCAAGTTTTCGTAATCGATTACGACAACGTTATTGATGTGTTGCCCCAGCCCTAATGTCAAGTTTTTTTATTTACGCAATAGAAGGACCGAGCATGTGCAATAACATTCACGTCTTTGGAGCAGCACCAGATGTCATATAAAATCACTTTTGCACACTTCAGAAATTCACTAAAGAATTTGGCCCCAAGACGCTGAAAAGAGACTTAATGGGACAAAATAAGACCTCTACAATCAACATGACTGCTTTTATTGAATGGCAACACAAGTGTACCCAAGTGTCAGAATGCATTGCTAGATAACCAGTGGTAGACAGTGCTGCTTTTAGAAAGATTGTTGGAATGGCCTGTAGTTTTCTCATTGTTATGCTAAAACTAAGATCAATGGTCAGATACAAGAATAAAACTTTAACTTTTTAGGAACGAACACTCAAGAAAACTTTGAAAAAAAAAGATCACTACCATAAAAAATATGCCAATTAATGCCAATATTGTTGGGTGGATGAATCTGTGACTTTGTAGTGCTGTTTTCCCACAAAGACCCTGGGACATGAAGTACCAGAAAGTTTTACATTCACATTTTGTCTTTTATCCGAAGCAACTTAAAAATGAGAGAACACTACAAGTGAGTAGTTAAGAATAAACCAGCTACACTGTAAAAAAAAACCTGATTATTATCAAATCTAGCTTTTTTAAATTAAAATAATGAAAAATAAAACAAACTAGATACAAAACGGCTGCACAGTGGCTTAGTGGTTAGCACGTTCGCCACTCAGCGCTAGGGGTTCCCGGTTCGAATCCCCATCTGGGTGGAGTTTCCATGTTCTCCCCGTGTCTGCGTGGGTTTCCTCCGGGTTCTCCGGTTTCCTCCCACAGTCCAAAAACATGGATCAAGTTAATTGAATTCTCAAAAAATTGCCCCATTTAGAGTGTGTCTGTGTGAGTGAGTGTGTGCCCAGCGATGGATTGGCGCCCTGTCCTGGGTCTATCTGCCCAGCGCCTGAGACGTTCTCCACTGGATGGGCATGGGGAACCCCACCGCGACCCTAATAGAGGATAAGCGGGAGATAATGAATGAATGAAAAGATACAAAACACAAAGAGCAAACTAAATTTGAGCAAGTACAAAACATGCAACAGACAATCTAAAGATTAAAGAGAATCAAAGAGACATGGGCTGTCATTCTCCACTTTGTATTTTCCACCCCATAAATAGGAAAATACTAAATACTGATAAACTGTATTGAGAAGTTTAACAAAATATTAAATGTAGTTGCCACCACATATGATTGAAAAAAAAAAAAAAACCTGATGGTCACCTAAACAAATTGAGTTTATTGAAAGGGTAGACTTTACTTAATTTCTTTTATAATTAAAGGGTAAACCTTTTCTTTATCAAAGTTGCCGTTAAGTGGGGAATTGCAAATCTTCTTGGCCCACATGGTATATGAGTTATACAATTTCATACATTTATCACAGAGGGTTCATTGACATTTTAACATTTTAAGTTGTAAAAATTTCAAACAAGATTTATTTTAGTTTAAGGGTGTATCTAAGAATTGGCTGAACATTAATCATTTTCAAAACTGCTATAATTAAATATCTCTTTCCAATACTCGATCAATTTGAAAAATACTATGTTCCTTGAGGAACACTCTGGAGGGGCTGAGGCAAATGAGTCACATTTATCAGATTAATTTACATCCATGAAAGCATGTGTTCATTTTAAAATCCCATCAATTTGGAGATTTTGAGCCCCTAAAATGGGTTAAAAATACTGGGTCTAAAGCTGTAAAGTAATATAAGACCAATAGTTTTTTCTACAATTAGTGACAAAAATCAAGAAAATCAACTAAGGTAAAATATTTGTAGAAAAGATTTTATTTCCTTAAACAGCAAAAACAAGATATGGTGCATAAGAGTACCACATGACAGATGAATTACTATTCTGTAACTGTTAAAAGACAACATTAATTGATGCAGTGCCAAAAACAAGTGATTGCACTTATAAATATAGGGGAGAACCAATTATACCACCAGGCAGCGTTACTATAGAGTGAGAACAAATAATATGAAGCTGTTACTAAAAAAATGTTTTCATTAGATGTCGAAATGGTTGCAATTATTGCAGTTAAAATAAATAAAAATTCCGAAATGGTTGTACAAAGTAATAATGTAGGACGACAATAGTCAGAGTAAACTGCTTGTTTTGGCCAGTAACCTGCTTAGAATGTTTGGATTTTATTTCTCTCACTTGCTCTCCAGTGTATCATTATTACAGGTTCACCTAGATGTCAATCAGATGACGTTGGGCAACGGCTTCTTCAAATTGCACGAATCACAAAGTGATCCGTGTACCAAAGAGGCAGGCCTTTGGATATATAACCTGCCTGTCTCCTGCCGTAAAAGGGGAGGAGTCTTGGTGGTGGCTTGTTTGGTTGTTTGGTTGTTGTGCTAGGCAGAGAGGTTTTGCATCTGTGTGATAGTATTACCTGACGTTGCGATAGAAATTTCATGCGTACTGTTTGTGAACTTCATGACATTATGTGGGATCGTTCCGCCGTGTTTGTATGTTTAAAGCCTTACCTGAATGATAAACTTACCAACATACCAAATCACCAGTGAGATGTTTTATCATCATACTGTAGATTAGACAATAATTTTTTAGTATATATATATATACAGTAAATATATTTATTGCCAAAAATGAGCTATTGAATTATTTATTGACACATATTCAGTTAATAAAATATCATATCATATATATCATAAAGTATAATGTATTTGCTAAGGTAATGTGGATGCTATCAACAATTCTGTCAAGGGATTCTAACTTTGTGTCCTGACTAGGCTTATTGGCAATATAGCCTTGTCAGGATTAGAAAGTGTACTTGACGATGTTATCTTGCATGTAAGTGTGAATGTGCGCACTCTGTAGCTGATCAGAGAACCATAACACGCTTCTTTGAGGATTCTTAAAGCAGCATGTTGAAAAGATGTAGTAGCACTTTACACACAACCATCAACCACTGGGTGCATCTCTCATTGTATGACAGCTATCAGCCTGTGGGTTATGGGGCTTCTATTTTATGTTGGGTAAATAAACAGAAAAGGGCATTCAGTATTCTCCTCCAGGTATGTGTATGTGTTTGTTATACATGCAGCATATCAGAAAGGGATGGTACCCATATGTTTTTCGCTAATATTGTCATGTATTAAATATAAACCACTAGATAACTAGATCAAATAATGCATCTAGATCATTAAGGCATCAAACGTGTGACTAATGTGCTTTTGGTCTTTCACACTCAAATAGCAACAAGCTTTTAAATACACCAATGCCACATCAACAAAATGGAGGCGCCCCACTGAAAAACATGAATTTTATCCAGAGCACAATTATTTGAGTACTTGCGTGCATCTAAACTGTGGGAGCACTTTACACAGAAATACAACAGTGTGGTGATCAGTCAGATTTGCAAAGTGGAGACGGATTTTCACAACGGTACAGCTGCTACGCATGAGCGCTTAAATCGCAAACATTCGTGCCAGAATGTTTGCGCAGCACAACATCCACATAGCAGCAAAACAGTGACATAGGTTCTGTTTACTTGTTTTTTTTCTTCTTATCGTTATATTATTTTTAAGACTTTTAACACGTTTAACGTGTTTTCGTTATCAGAAGTGCATTACTAAACGTTTCTTCGTCATCCTGAGTAGATACATGCAGTTTTTCTTAATACCGCTCATTTTCTTCAAAACCGACTTGTTACCTGGTGATTAAATAATCTAATTATTTTGAAAGAATAAATATAAAAAATAAGATTCATTTTTATGTACAGTATTTTTGATTAGACATTTCAGTAACTAAAAGACTAATTCCACCATCATTCTAATGTGCTTTTTATTATACTTGAATTATTGCATCTCTTATGGTTGAGATTTGATGTTTGATTAAAGAAAAAAAGGTCTTTATTTTCCATTAGTTTGGAAAAGTTATTTTAGTTTTAAACAAAATAATCTTTTTTTTAGAGTTACATTTTTTAGATTAATCGATTAATCAGAAAAAAGAATTGTTGAAAATGTATCGTTAGGTGCAGCCCTATTAAATAGTGCTCCGGCCTCACTGCATTATTATCCTGTGTGTAATTCTAAGGAAAGGGCAGACAAGCCTTTTACCCTATAAGAACAGGGCATCTACACTCCCTCCATGACCCCGATCAGGATAAGCGAGTTAGGTGAATATAAATGAAGGATTAAGTTAACTTACTTAACTGAAGCAAGCAGTCTGCCAGATTGAGGCTGGAATTAAAGTCTAAACTTAGAGTTTTTTGGGGATGAGTTGTTTTTGTTGTGTTATTACAACCAGGGCTGAAAGCTTTTCTAGCAAGAAAAGACCCAACAAGAATATATAGAATAATCTTTGTTTAAAGCAACAACTTTAAATGCTAAAATTCTATAGTTTAAACATAAGTTATGCCCGTGATGACAATCTGACATGAAAAAAATAATACTATTATATTAGGAATTTAAAATCTAAGTACCTAAGAAGTATGTCAGGCAGAACTGAAAGTAAGACAAGGTTTTGATCTTTTATTCAATGCAATTTGCAGTGCGGTCACAGTCCCAGGAGCAAAACAGCATGCCATGCTCACAGCCAATATAAATGTCTAGTTCCATTAGACTGCTTGTAAGGCAGAGGTGAGGCCCAAGGATACATAACATTGCAATGATCCATGAAGATTGGAGGGGAGCAATCTGATAAAATTGTGTCATACAAAAGTTAAACACATACCATTATATGTGGTTTCATTGATGTCCACATGTCTAATAGATGTAGCCACCATAGACGCGATAATACTGACCAGCTTTTATTTTATTTTGTCTGCAGCATTAAATTTGACCCATCGTGCCTCAAGTTTATTTATTTATATAGCGATTACTAAAGTAAATTGTCTTAATAAAAGGAGCTTTACAATATTTTAAGCCTGGACCCCCGAAGAATAAGATGATTTGTTGTTTTTTTTAAATAGGGAAACATTGTAATGTCCAAGATTTAGTGAGGGAAACTTACTTCTTCAGCGGTCGTTAACAGTGTAGTGCACTAAGGTACAGATTGTGCATACATGTGTCAATAAAATAAAATGAAAAAAAAAAAACAAGAACATAAATAATTCATTCATTCATTCATTATCTCCCGCTTATCCTCTATTAGGGTCGCGGTGGGGTTCCCCATGCCCATCCAGGGGAGAACGTCTCGGGCGCTGGGCAGATAGACCCAGGACAGGGCGCCAATCCATCGCTGGGCACACACTCACTCACACAGACACACTCTAAATGGGGCAATTTTTGAGAATTCAATTAACTTGATCCATGTTTTTGGACTGTGGGAGGAAACCGGAGGAAACCCACGCAGACATGGGGAGAACATGGAAACTCCACCCAGATGGGGATTCGAACCGGGAATCCCTAGTGCTGAGAGGCGAATGTGCTAACCACTAAGCCACCGTGCCGCCCGAACATAAATAACCACTAGATAAATTGATTTAGTTCAGTTTAAGTAAAATTTCATATAACTGAATTGGAACAAATGTTCTGTTGCACACTTTGATCAAAATGCAACAACAATTAAATACCAGTAAGCACAGAACGGCAAAGTGTCAGACAATGGTTAGGGCAACAAGAGCACAGATTGGTACTATAATTACAGTTATACGTCATACCAAAAGGGGTAAAGACCTTGACTTTTTTTTCTGAGAGTGAAAACTCAGTCTTAACCTTAGCGTACATGAGCCCAAAATTCATACCTGTGTAATTTACTTAAGCTTACTTCTTATTCAATGTAGTTGTATTTGGGCAAATTTAAATTTAGACATTACATTTAGTTATTTAGCAGACGCTTTTATCCAAAGCGACTTAGAAATGAGCAACACAAGTCAGTAGTTATGAAGAAAACCAGCAACACTGTAAATACAAAATAGAAATTACTGACAAAGAATGACTACACAAAATTTGTCTATTCTAGGCTTTGCAGTTCATGAAGCACCTGGGCAATAAACTCAATCAGTTGCAGGCCCTCAAATTCCTCTGACATTCTCAGAAATCCTGTTTCTCCTCTTCCTGCTTTCCAAATCCTCACATCTGTCCAGGTAAGCCACCTTAGTTTCTTATTAGCCAATGTCAGCCCCTAGCATATTTATGTGAGCATTATGATTTTTGTATACAGTATATACATATATGTATATGTGTGTGCGTGTGGTTGTATAAAATATACAAATAGCTAAATCTGAATATCTTATTGTTGTTTTTTTTAAACTGATGAGGTTGTCATAGTTTTGAAGTTTGGTTGGTTCTCTACACCCAAAGACACGTTTTCCTTTAAACTTTTATTTATACTATACTTTTAAACAGGGTTAAAATAAACAACATTCAGTTTATTTCTTCCAAAATAACTACAATGAACCACTTTCTCATTAGGTTTCACTACAGCTATTTCGACATCTTGGGTGATTGCTAATGCACTTCTGTAATATAATGCAATTAGTGTCTCCAGTGGAAAAACTGACATTGGCTGTCTCTACTAAGTTCTTTTTCACCCCACAAACACTGTCAATTAAGGGCATAACAACAGCAACTTCACCACCAGCCAGCCAGTCCAGGCCGTCATCACTGGTGTAAACAGCCTGATGGAACAGCCACATAATAAGGTTTTTTTTGTTACCACATTAGACATAGGAAGCTAAGACAGCAACAGGCACAAGTAGAAGAA
>JAFMOD010000688.1:2576848-2625342 GCA_019802435.1 Corydoras maculifer | reverse complement strand
CCAGTGGAAAAACTGACATTGGCTGTCTCTACTAAGTTCTTTTTCACCCCACAAACACTGTCAATTAAGGGCATAACAACAGCAACTTCACCACCAGCCAGCCAGTCCAGGCCGTCATCACTGGTGTAAACAGCCTGATGGAACAGCCACATAATAAGGTTTTTTTTGTTACCACATTAGACATAGGAAGCTAAGACAGCAACAGGCACAAGTAGAAGAAATGTTCTGGAAAAAGCAGGGATCCAGGCTATACCAGTGAGCCTACTGTGACTGAGCAGAATGACACAAGGCAAACATGACCAGGAAAGGGATGCATGCCAGGCTTCGTAATAGACAGCTCTTTTGATTTTGGCTTTTCCAAAGAGTCAGTGAAGGGCATAAATCATGCAAGGAATTGCTAATAGTGTAATTGCATTCTTCCTCTGTATGTTTGCTTAATAAGTTAGTAATTTATTTATAGAGCAATTTTTACAATAGCATGTTGTCACAAAGCAGTTTTACAGTGTTATAAGCCTTTAAAACCCCAAAAAGCAAGCCAAAGCGACAGTGACAAGAAAAGTCTAGCATTTTATCTTAAATTTTGTTCTACAGAATTTTAATAAAAACTTTATTTTTTTGTTGATTTATAATCTAAAAGTAATTTGTGTTATTCTGACACCTGCATATTGTGATATCTTAAGCTTTTAAAAACTATTTAATCACACCGAGTTAAGTCGAGTAGTCTGTATTCGGTATGGATTCTCTGTCCGTTAATTAATATTCAAAAAACACCACACATCTTGAGGAGAAATTGACATTTATGACCGTGGGATGTGGTTCATGAAGACACAAGACAACTCAAAATTAAATAAACAAATTAATCAAAACATCCAATTCTCTAAATGAAAAGTTTAAATATCCATTATTGACAGAAAGTCAAACCTCTAAAGACATGCTTCCTGATAAACTGATTATTAAACCAGTGGATCAGATGAATGCATGCACAATGTCTGCAAACTACTTATTTCATGGCTGAATAAGCCAGACAATAGCTGTGTGACAGGTGCAGTATATAAACTCATGAGAAGGTCAAATTGTAAAATGTGCCAGACTGCATCCCTCTGCACACACGCAAACGCTCACTCACTCTCTCTCTCTCTCTCTCTCACATACACACACACACACACACACACACACACACACACCCCTTATGCAAAGGTTTGGGTACCCCTGGTGAAATTTCATGCTTCAACAGGACATTTTATAAAGTAAATGTTTTAATAATAATCAAATGCATAGAATTGTGCAAAACATATAATTAACATAATTTTGTTTAAGTTACAGCATAAACTACTAATTGCTTAGGGCCTGCAACACATTTTTTTTTTTAATTTTTCATTAACTGAAACATGTTCAAAAGTTTTAAAATGTATGTTGTGTGTCTTTTCAATTAGCGTACAAATAAACAATAGACATTATTCATGAATATTCAAAGAGAATTATCTTTATATGTAAAATAATATGTTTCATATAGCACTCATTGCCACTCATGTGGTTACTTACTAAAACCTTTACTAATTAAAATTGTAAGTGCATTGAAGATTATTATCTATTTACATAAGTGCAGTCATTTTCACAATAAATAATTAGTCTGACATCATGACACGTTTGCCTTTGCTAGAAGTTGACAGCTGTTTTAAAAAGGTGTGCAGAGATACATAGCTAATCTGGAAATGAAGCGAGACAGTCAACTGAGCATTAACTTAAATTATCAAGTTAACACCCTTGTTAAATATAGAAATCCAGATAAGGCACAGCAAATTATGTATAATTTGGTGCAAATACATTTTTTGTGTATTCATCTTATTAAAACACAAAGTGCTTATTTCAGTAATACATTTCTGCAGATTTTTTATTAGGTTTGCTTAAGGCGTAGGACTATCAATCTAAAGATTGGGGTTTTAAATCCAGAGCCCATTAAAACCTAGTGTGATACCTAGTGTGGGCCCCTGAGAAAGGCCCTTAACCCTTACTTCTCCAGAGGTGCTGTATCATGGCCTCACCTGTACACTAAACCCAGCCATCAAGTTGGGGTACTTGTCAGCCACTTTAGATAAAATCATACTCAAAATAACAGAAGTTAATGTAATGTAAGTAAATTTAATTGTTAAAAGTTAATTGGAGGCTGGTGTTTGCTAGGCTAATTAAAGCAAATCTCACCACTAAGCCATCGATTACTACACTAAATTACAGTAAATGTACTGGTAGGTACATTTACATTTTCAGAAACTGTTCCTTGCAGATAATTGGTTAATCCATGTATATAAACTGCTTGCTTTCTTTTTGAAGTGTTTTTAAAAATATTTACGTATTTCTGCATAGCCACATTGTTTATTATCTGTCTGTAACACAATCAACCAAATTATATAGTACAGAGAACCAACAGGGGAATACCAAAAAAAAAAAGTTGTTCTACAGTCTGTAATTGTAAAACTACAAAGTCCATCTATATGGTAAGTGGAGAAAATAGAGAAAGAAGCAAAAAGAAGGTGTGCCCAAACATTTGGTTGTATTGGCTGATGGATCATTCTCAGTCCAGTAGTGACATTTAGGTGTAGTATGTAGAGAATCAGATAATCTATAATGCATACAAAGACTATAATCAATAATTGTAGGACAACAAAGTGCATCTATATAGTAAGTGGAACTGATAAAAAGAACAAAGAGTGTGGAAAATCAGAGGTGTACCTAACAAAGTGGCTAGTCACATTATGCATGGTGTATTCATTGTTACTTGACTGTTTATTTCCAAATGTTAAAAAAAAATATTAATAACAGCAACTTTCCAGTAAAAACCAATGACTCATCCAGCAGTGCATTTCACTTTCTGAGACAGTTAAATATAACCTTCATGGAAGCACTTGACAGCAGTGATTCACCCTGCATTCTAGCCGATCAAGGATCTTCCCATTCAGCAGTAAAAGCCTTTAAGATCCTTAACTGTAGCTTTACTAAAAAAAGAAGTCGATATAATTGGGAAATGGAGAGTAGCATCTTAAAAGGTGTTGTTTGTATATTATACATAGTTTAGAAAATCAAGATCCAATGTCTATTTAAGTTTAAAAACCAGGAGTATGGGGCTGCAACAAAGAATCGATAAAATCGATAAAAATCGATTATCCAAAGTATCCATAATGAATTTCCATTATCGATTCTTTGGGTCGTACTATGTTGTAACCGCTTACATCACCTGCAGCACTTCAATAACGCTGGAAACAAATAGCGGGTTGAACAGAACGAGGAGGAGTCTGCAAAACAAGTTGATAAAGGGTAGAAATGAAACACAGCCAATGCAGAAACAGCTTCCGTTTAAATCCAAACTGCGGAAGCTTCACCTTAACACAAATAAAGAACATGGAACATGCAGCTCTGCCAAAATGATGTAACCTGCACGCAGCACCACGGATAATAACAGCGATAGAGAACGTGTCTTAACGTCCGCTATACGAATACATCCGTATTCTTATGTCCCGTCCTGTCCCGGCCGTCCGGTTTCTTTTTTAAAGTGAGGAAATGTCCTAGTTTTTAGCGTATCAATAGCAGCACACCGCAGGGGAGTGGGGTATTGACGCACACGGCGTAAAAGCGCACACGCGCACGGCATAATTTAAACAACCTTTATTGGATCATTAAATGTCCCGGCACTGGGACACTGCGCTGCATGTCAATCCGCAAGCAACACACGCAAGTGTCGAGACAAGCCTTGTGCACGGTGTGCAAAGCAGCCACATGTGTCCCGATGTATTTTACTTTTGTCAACTGGCTAATTTGTTAATAATTTTTTTTCAATAGCTGATAGTTTTCGTTCATTTGTTAATTAATTTTTTTAATAGCTCATTGTTAATTAGTTCATTTGTTAATTTATTTGTTTCCAATAGGTTACAGAACGGACAATATTTGGTTCATTACCGAGGGCAACTAAGTATTATGTGTTATTTGGAATTGACTTTTGTTGTTAAGTAAGGGATGTTTAGATGATACACTATTTCTTTCATTGTGCTTTTCATTCATTACAGGAAATGTTAACTTAAATATTTTGAATAAAATTACTATATATAATACTATACTATAGAATAATTTTACTGAAAAACATACATCTTTGGATAAAAGCGTCTACCAAATGATTAAATGTAAATGTAAAGACATGGAATTTTTTTTAATTTATCCGATTCATGGATTAATTGAAATAAATAATTGACCGATTAATTGATTATCAAAATAATCGTTAGTTGCAGCCCTACGGGAGTACTTAAATTTTATTTACTTGAATATATTATAACTTAATGAAAATGTCAAGTAAATTAGCACTGATTTTACTGAAAGTTTAGAATTTTATTTAGACAGTATAATTTTACTAGCATAAAAAAACAATGTCCCTAGTAGATGATTTGCAAACGAAGATCATTTACTGTATATTATTATTTACATTTATGAAGATAATGTTTTTTGGGAACACTTAAGATGCTTAACCCTCCCTCTACACCCCCCATAAAAAACATAGCTTTAAGGCTCAAGTATTGGTAATTAAGGCAGCTTATTATTTTGGGTCAATGTACCATGTCAAACGGAATATTTATTTTCTAAAATGCGCATCTTTTCTAAGAATGTAGTGAGTGCTGCAGCCTAAACAAGAGCTTACTGTTGTGCAAAAGGACTGATTTCTAGGCCATCGCAGGACACAAAAACTGTAAGACACATACATTCGCATTTTGGGTCAATTGTGTATTATTAATTCACCTAAATTTCATGTATTTGGACTGTAGTAGGAACCCAGAGTTCCCATATGGATTCCACAAATGGGAGGATAAAGAAAACTCCACACATAAAGGAAACTGTTTGTCTTACTGGGGCTACCCACTAAGCCCACCAACTAAAATCAGTGTTTTCCAGAAAATAATTAAGTATATAATCTTTGCCAGTTGTTTGTATCCAAGGGGTTTCTGTGAGTGTTATGAAATAAATCAGAAAGCCATGGGTGATATGTTTAAAAACTGAATAGCAAGATGCAAAAATGTCACTGGTTATAGTGTGTAGCATCACATGGTCACATGCATTTGATTTGAAATAGAATACACATATTAATTTATAACAGAAATACAGATTAATGCAAGTGCACGATTTGAAGCACAACATGATGCGCTGTAGTGGCACTGGATCAATAAGATGTCTAAAGACCTAGTTATACAGTCATGGCCAAAAGTTTTGAGAATGACAAAAATATTATATTTTTACATGATCTGCTGCCCTCTGGTTTTTATGTGTGTTTTGTCAGATGTTTTTATCACATACAGAAATATAATTGCAATCATTTATGAGGAACAAAAGCTTTTATTGACAGTTAGAATGAGTTAATGCAGCAAGTCAATATTTGCAGTGTTGACCCTTCTTCTTCAGGACCTCTGCAATTCTCCCAGGCATGCTCTCAATCAACTTCTGGACCAAATGCTGACTGATAGCAGTCCATTCTTGCACAATCAATGCTTGCATTTTGTCAGAATGTGTAGGTTTTTGTTTGTCCACCCATCTCTTGATGATTAAGATCTGGGGAGATTCCAGGCCATGGACCCAAAATCTCTATGTTTTGTTCACTAAGCCATGTAGTTATCACCTTTGCTTTATGGCAAGGTGCTTCATCATGCTGGAAAAGGCATTGTTGATCACCAAACTGCTCTTGGATGGTTGGGAGAAGTTGCTCTCAGAGGACATTCTGGTACCATTATTTATTCATGGCTGTGTTTTTAGGCAAGACTGTGAGAGAGCCAATTCCCTTGGCTGAGAAGCAACCCAACACATGAATGGTTTCAGGATGCTTTGCAGTTGGCAGAAGACAAGACTGGTGGTAGCGCTCACCTCATCTTCATCGAATAAACTGTTTTCCAGATGTCCCAAACAATCGAAAAGGGGATTCATCAAAGAAAATGACTTTACCCCAGTCCTCAGCAGTCCACTCCCTGTACCTTTTGCAGAATATCTGTCCCTGATGTTTTTCTTTTGGAGAGAAGTGGCTTCTTTGCTGCCCTCCTTGAGACCAGGCCTTGCTCCAAGAGTCTCCGCCTCACAGTGCGTGCAGATGCACTCACACCTGCCTGCTGTCATTCCTAAGCAAGCTCTGCACTGCTGGTAGCCCGATTCCGCAGCTGAAACACTTTTAAGAGACGGTCCTGGCGCTTGCTGATCTTTCTTGGGTGCCCTGGAGCCTTTTTGGCAACCTCCTTTTAAAGTGTCCAGTGGTGTCATTCTTACTTAATCATGGCAGATTGATCTCCAGCCCTGTCCTCATCAACACCCACACCTGTGTTAATGGAGCAATCACTGAAATGATGTTAGCTGGTCCTTTTAAGGCAGGGCTGCAATGAAGTTGAAATGTGTTTTGGGTATAAAGTTCATTTTCTAGGCAAATATTGACTTTGCAATTAATTTCTGTTAAGCTGATCACTCTTTATAACATTCTGAAGTATATGCAAATTGCCATTATAAAAACTGAAGCAGTAGACTTTGTAAAACTTTTTATTTGTATCACTCTCAAAACTTTTGGCCATGACTGTGGTGTTTTAGAGATGGACACCTTTGGTCTCGTACATGTTCAGATTATATTACTTTTAATAGTCTCCCCAACAGACTTTGAAAGCTTCCATACTTTGTCTGAAGATATAAAATGTCTTCTTATAAACTACTGAACACCAATGGTCTTTATATTGTTTTCAACAAATTATTGTGTTACTAAGGTAATATTAGTTTAGACATTCTTCATTTAAACTCATCCCCTATTCTGTTTTTTCAGCAAAAGCTCTGTTAAGTTCCTTGGCAGCATTCTGGCCATGAGGATGCTTGTGCAGTTGGTGACTTTTGGCACAGGAGCTGCACAAACAGTTTTTGTGGTCATAAATAAGCTGTAGCTACGCTCTCACTGGTGACAAAATTTATGTTATGGGAATGTTAACAGGACAACCCCCCTCCCCCACAACCATGGACCCTGTAAGTATTAGATTGATAGATGGATTAGATAGATTGTTTAAAAATCAAAAGTGCAAAATTAATAAATTTGAAGAGTTTGTAAAATTTAAAGTTTAGTTTTTTACCAGCAAGGTGTGTTTGTGAACATTTCACAAGAATTAAAAAAAAACATTTTTAAAAAATGATAGAGTGACCTTTAAGTTGTGGCAATTGTTTAAGAGGGATTATAGTAGTTTTAAAATACATTGTTTATAATAAAATATAGTAGTTGCAGCAACTGTTGTTATAGTCCCCCAGTAGCTTCTCACATTCAGTACAAGGCACTGAATCTGGCCTACACAACAATCTCTAGATCTGCTCTCTCCTATTTTCTCCTATACTTCTTCTAAAATACACCTCAACTTGTTCACTGCTCACCTGTATCGTTTACCACTGCTAAATGGTGGCACAATCATCCCAACATTGTCTGTAATACTGAGACATTTAGCATTTTCAAGAAACAACTCAAAACACATCTCTTCCAGAAGCACTTGCTATTAAAACAACAACAAAATGATGAAGTAAATACAGGCATTAAAGTCATATTGCATAATGATCAGGTTTGATTATACTAGAGTGTACATGGTTTTACCTTAAATACTGACCTGTGTTGTTCTCTTATTTGTAAGTTGCTTTAGATAAAAGCATCTGCTGAATGACTAAATGTAAATGTAACAGAGGATTACAATAAAACACCATAAGAATAGGATGTTTTTTTTTACAATACAACCTACAATGAGCATATAATATAAGATAATATGCCTATAGGGTTTGAATTTACACACTCCTCTAAGAAAAACATGCTGGCGGGTAAGATATGAAATTAGTTCAAATTATTCTCTCACTTGTAAGTCGCTTTGGATAAAAGCGTCTGCCGAATAACTGAATGTAAATGTAAATTAATTTAATTCCCCACCTTAACCCTCCCACACACATGCCACACACACACACACACACAAACACATAAACACTGCCATGAGCTATCCAGGTGCTAAACCGGTGCTGTGATGAGATTAATTATTAAACATGATTTGTTTAAAATAATGTTTCAAAGCATATATGTTCCTTGTTCAATGTTCAAAGCACATAAAGTCAAATAATTAGGGTACAGTATTGTAGACTGTACCATGAGAGGCAGAAATGGACTGGACTATGTGTCCAGTGTCAGATTGAGTGGCCAGTAACAAGAAAAGATTTTTGTTGAAAAGTGATTGACAATTATTGACATATCTGAAGAACATTCAATGTTTCAGGAAACTGACTTTTAACACTGAATGGCATGTAGGTCCTTTCTTGTAGTATTACTGTTTAAAACACACACTATTCATCTTAACTGTCATCAGTGAGGCTGGCTCATGTTCTAAAATCCCGGATTAAAAACAAAAACAGTGATTAAGAGGGCAGTACTGTCCCTTTAGAGTGACTATTAAATTGCAATATAATATCTAATCCAGCTTTGGTCCTGTCCTACTCAACACTGAATGCTATTTAAATTCGGAGCTGCACTTTGAATTCACAGTAAAAAAAAACTAATGCAATAAAGTCATTATAGATATAAACGTTATTTCACGCCTGTCACTCTAGCAGATCTTGAAGTGTACATTAGATCAGTGTCAGCAGTAATTACAGACGTGAAATGAAGTAAACCAACCGGGTTAAAATGACCAGATGGGGGAAAAATACAATATAAAACAAATATCGGATTAGCTTAGTTGTCATGTCGTCTTCCGGCGGTCATTGCAAACACAAAGGATTTCTGACGCGTTGCAACTATAAACATTTCAAAGATGCAGTATTTAACGCGGCGAAAACGACACTTATTCAAAATAATAACAAAACGCGGTTTCAATGGGGTTTAATGAAGGCCAACTGTTCTGCTTGTCGGCAAATGTAACAGTTCTTAAGCCACTCACCTCCATAAAGAGCCATAACGACAGTAGAACACCCACTCCGTGCTGTTTCATCTTTCCGCTTTATTTTCGGCACTACGGCGCACAGGTCAAGACTTTTCGCGTTTTCATAGCAAACTGTCTTTTTCCTGAACGCTGTATAAAGCGGTTCTTTCACTTCATGTCGCTCGCAGCTCGAAAACAAAGCGCTGTCGAGGATCGCTGCGTATCATTGGCGCCTTCTGCCAATGCGGGACGCGCGCGCGCCCTCACGCGCGCACACGCGGGCGGTGCGCGTGCGCGCACGCACGCGCCCTCACAGCAGCCTGGAGCTGAACAGACCGTCTACTAAAAAGCTCTGTACACACACGAGTGAAACAATAACAGAGTTATTCAACTGTTTTTTTTTTATTATTACCACCCCTATATTAGTTTCATCTGTTTGAGTGTCGGTGTCTTAGTGGTTAGCACGTTCACCTCTGCACTAGGGGTTCCCGGTTCGAATCCCCATCTGAGTGGAGTTTCCATGTTCTCCCTGTGTCTGCGTGGGTTTCCTCCGGGTTCTCCAGTTTTCTCCCACAGTCAAAAAACATGGATCGAGTCAATTGAATTCTCAAAAATTGCCCCATATAGAGTGTGTTTGTGTAAGTGAGTGAGTGTGTGCCCAGTGATGGATTGGCGCCCTGTCCTGGGTGTATCTGCCCAGCGCCCGAGATGCTCTTCCCTGGATGGGCATGGGGAACCCCACCGCGACCCTAATAGAGGATAAAGCGGGAGGTGATGAATGAATGAATGAATGTTTAAGTTTCTGGTAAAAAGTTTCCAAATGCTATTCCACCCACTTCCCGCTATCCGATTAAGCTAAAACTTTGCACAATTGTTCGTCGTCAATGAAAACACATGAATCAATTACAAAGAAACATAAATTACTTAATTGTTTTCTGTGGATAAATTGCCAATTTTCTACTAAATCTTATACTTTACAAGCAGAATGAATTTAGGATAAAGTAATTTAACACAATTTAATTTTACAGCGGAGGTTTTTGTGCGGCACGGTGGCTTAGTAGTTAGCACGTTCTCCTCTCAGCACTAGGGATTCCCAGTTCGAATCCCCATCTGGGTGGATTTTCCATGTTTTCCCCGTGTCGGCGTGGGTTTCCTCCGGGTTCTCCGGTTCCCTCTCACAGTCCAATAACATGGATCAAGTCAATTGAGTTCTCCAAATTGCCCCATATAGAGTGTGTCTGTGTACGTGAGTGTGTGCCCAGCGATAGATTGGCGCCCTGTCCTGGGTGTATCTGCCCAGTGCCCGAAACGTTCTCCCCTGGATGGGCATGGGGAACCCCCCTGCAAACCCTTATATAGGATAAAGCGAAATATAATGAACGGATGGAAGGGGAGGTTTTTAAAAAATATGTTTTATTAAATAACTTTTTTGACATTTATGTAATGACAAACATTACAACAGAGTAATGTGCAAAACAACTTCAGTTTAACCATCCACCATCCTCCATCCAACAGTTCATCATTAGACACTTAGAAAATAATAGAAACATCAAAGTTAAAGAAAAAGAGAAGAAAAAAAAGTAATATGATTATAATACACTGAGATGAGTGTATTATACTGAGATGGCTTCACGAATAAAAATAGAAGGTCAAACTCCTCTGTCTTCTCCCATCCATGTACAAGAAACTTAATTTAATTAGTCTTGCGATAGCAGTGTTTTCTCTGTTCATCAAATACAAATTAAATTGAACAAAGTTCTGGAACTGTGTTTGTTCATTGTCACATTTTGCATTTTAACATCTCCTTATAACCATGGAGTCAAACTGGAGGCATGATTGTTACTCATAGTTACAGTTTTATTGAAATATTCTTTTAGAAAGCATTGGGAAATTGTTTGGAATAAGGCAAGTGGAAATATTTAATACTGACTTGAACTGTGGGTCATTGAGCAAAACCCTTAACCCTCATTGCTCCAGGGATGTTGTGATCAACCCTGTGCTCACCTTGTAAGGATAAAAGTGTCTGATAAATGACCAAATGTAACTACAATATTTATGTCAGTATACAGTATTACCTGACACACACACACACACACACACATTCACACAAAAACAATTCCATACACATAAATCACAAAAGAATTTTTCAAGTTGTTAGAAGTCACAAATAAACATGTACACCGCAATGCAGCATCAAAATATGTATGCTGACTTTTGTAGAAGGAAATGTCTGAATGGTGGTCTGTATGTGAATCCAATATGTGCATTACACACTTTTTTAAATTGTGACTGAGGCAAAATAAAACTGAAAAGGTTATACTAACACTGCCCTGAAAGGTTCCACACTTAGCACTTTAACTGTTAACAGGTGCTGTCATCAAGTTTGCATTTTAAAAGGGCAGATGATAAAGGCTTGGTCTTCACAAGCAAAGATTTGTAGACCATAATTCACCCCTTTGTCCCAAACTTCATAAAATAACTGTCTATCCAAATACATTGTTTCCCAGTGCAAGGATTGCAAATAATTGTCATTCAGCAACTCTATTGTACATCTTTAAAGCATTAGAAAGACATATTCATGTGCATAAAAGCCATGGTGGAAGACACTGGCGAATGTTTGTGACCGTCAAGCCCTTGACGAGTATTGGTTAACAAACTGTCATGCTACCTTGATAAACATATTCAAATGGTTTCAGAGTACTCTGAAAAGTCATTTAACAAAGTCTATCACTGTATCAGTAAATAAGTCAAAGTCAAATCAAAATTAGCTTTATTGTTATTCAGATTATACAGGTATGATTTCATAAACAAAATAATGAAACATTTTTTTAAGACAGACCTATTTAAGACAGACCAAAAAATGTCTTTTGCGGTCTAAGGCTATATTTCTGTTTGTTGTGAAAATAAAATAAAATTTTATTTTAATAGGCATTGATGTAAAAGACCATTCGAACTATTATGAATAAAAAGTGTAATATTAAATATTTATGATGACATAAATATGCTTCAAAGCCTAAAGCATTGGTACCCTTCATCAATGTAAAGGTACCATTAATCCAGAGGCTTTTATTGGGAATTTATTAATTAAGTGTGTTGATTGCATCAACGTTTCAACACTTATATTTTTTGATTTGCATAACAGCACTAACATAGCTTTTTGTCTTTTTGTTTTGTCTCTTTAAATAACATTTTGCATATTTGAGTGTCAAATTATGTGCACCATTATAATTAGTAGATAATTTGAAGGTTTAATTATACTCAAGTGTTTTCAATCAGTTTAATGACACTCAGGTATCACTGTGCACCCAGTTTTATTTAAAGAATAAGAATCTATCATAGTCTGATCTTCACAACACATCTGGAGATGGTTTACTGGGTAAAAAGATAATGAACCATCTCTACAAATTTTGGACTCAACCAAATCATAGTTATACCATTATTGCACTCACCAGAAGTAATTAACCAACATGTATCATGGCATGGCATGTTATAGTCTGTGAGGTCCCGATGTAATGATTTTAAATAAGAATTGTTATGCAGTTAATTGTTATACAGTGCATTCCAACATAAAAAAACGAATCTTGTCTATGAAACACAGTGGTGATAATATTATGGTTTTGGCCTGTTTAGCTTTATCTGGATCAGGACAGCGTGCCATCATTGATTGTTGAGATATGTACACAATCTTTCTGACTGTATAAAAGTGGTGACCAAACTTATATTCATAGATAATTTTGGAACAGAAATTTAATGTAAATTATTAATGTGATAATATGATAGATTTTTTTTTTATCTCATTACTTGAATTTGGTAATTTTCATGTACATTTAATACTTTAAACACAATGTAAAGTTGCATTAAGACAATGCAATATTGTAAAAATACAGACAAAGTATGAAACAGGACAAATAAACAATGGTTTTTAAAGTGTTTCCATGTATGGTAGGGAAAATATAATTTGCACAGTGGGCCTTATTATTATTATTTGGATTTTAACATTTCAAAGAACCATGTTGGAAATGGTTTTGGACCAATTTGATGCAATTACTTGGAGATTTTCTTTGTCCTCATGACAAATTGTCAAACCAAAACACCATATTGCTTAATTTAGCAGTGATGTGCGAAATCTTTTGCGAATGCCATTATGCTTTGACTCATTTTACGTATGCAGTTCACATGAATGTTCACTGAATTATTTATAGCTGCAGACTGTTTTCAGAATCGTGGAAATGTTTTGTATGCGAATCAGTATCATGATATCTGTTCAATATGAAATTCACATCAGAATACAATTTGGAAAAAGACCACATGATTTCATCGTATTTAATATTCAGAATGATATTTAATATTTAGTTTTGGCTTTAATACTTTTATTTACTCACCCCTTTACATATTTCATAATGACTTTGAAGGATCCAACCTTGTCTGAGTGTCTGGAAGAAACACAGAATGTAACCAGAGGTCATGTGATCACTCAGACTTAAGTGTGCTATGATTCGGGGCTGCAGCATTCAGAATGAGCTTTGAATTAGTAATGTGGTTGCCCAGGAAGAAAAGTATGGCAGTAATTCAGCCTTGATGGCGCAAAATCATTACCACAGTTCTGGTCCCACTGATGGTATCCATAAAAGTAGGCACAGTTCAGCTTTTGTGAAAGCCAACCTCCTTTATATTCATCTCCAAATACTCAGTTACAACTGAAATGTAGCATACTTAAGGAGGTGGAGAAGCTGTTACATATTTTTTATATAATAGTTAGATGTTATATATAATCCTGCAGGGTCATTTGTTATTTGGTAAGTTTAATGGGTAATTTTTATTCTTCGGATGTATTGGGATATCTAAGTGACAAAATTAAAAAGTATTTCAAAATTTAAACAAAACAAGTTCAGTAAGCAATGTGTTTTAGAGTGAGGTTCAGACTTCTTGCTACCTTAATAACCTGTTCATACTTCAGCCACAGTAGATGGAATGAAGAAAGCCAAGAGGTAAACAAACAATTCCCCTGTTTTAGCTGGTCACCTGGTAACTGTAAAAGCCACTCTTCAAAGAAATAGGCTCAGCAGCTAACAGAGAGTAATAAATATTTCCAGAAGCAGAGCGAAATTATGAACCTTAAACATCCTTGGTAACTCTGTTATAGCTGTGCTTATTTAAGTTGTGTCCAATAATGTTAAAATTCTAAGAAGATTTTTTATAGTGCTCTAAATGTACGTTAAGGCACTGACAATAAATGCCAATAAATTCTGAAAGTTGTTCATAAATAAGCAACCTGTGTAAGAGTGAGTCTCTCTCTCTCTCTCTCTCTCTCTCTATATATATATATATATATATATATATATTTATATATAAAATTTTGATAAGGTAGATTGATTTTATTGGTACAGTTCTCTCTCTCTTTCCTTCTTTCTAACCTATGTATATACAAACTGATATTTCATGCAATCATCAATTTCACTATGTGCAAATGTCAATGAACACAGGTACACAAGGCAAAGGTTTTAAACATTCTATGTTATTTCTCTTTTCCTCTGTAGAACACAGCTATAGAAGTCAGTCCTATTTATGCTGAGTATGTGAGTGTGCACTGCAAGAAGGGATATAAAAGTTTGAGCTGATGCTTCACTGATTGCATTGCAAGTCAGCTGTGACTAAATATCCTATTAGAGGAAATGGAAATCCAATCTCACATCTGTTGTGTGGGAGAAAGGGCAAACTGAAAGTTGATGGTTTAACATACACCCATGTGTATACTTATTATGTAAAAGTTTGTTTTAAAATGGGCCTTGTGCAGTGATTTTTTGTTTTAATTTGTAGCTATATTCACACACTGATAATATGAAAGACCTATATTTTATATTTAGCTTATATTTAGACAAAAAATAGATACTCACATTAAGATGATCAGCAGTTAGATATAATTAAAACAACAGCAATGAATGTTGTTCTTTATAGATATATTCCATATATATGGTATCTGTTTTCCCATAATCTGTTTACATAAATGAAAGAAAGGTTTGTATTCACTTTGTAGCTTTGTATACTTAATTAATATTTTTTTACCCATTTATGAAAATATGCAGGGAAAATAAGAACATTTACCCTAATAATGCTTTCCAGAAGAGTCTGGATTGCTGGAGATTTTTTTTCATTAAAAAATTTCCAGGTTTACATTCCAATGTCTAGACTGTTGTTCGTCCTAGTAAATGCTTATTATAAACCAGTTTAACATCAGTTCAAAGGAATCTGTTTTATCTGACAATAGTACTTGACTTGTACATTGTAGGATTTTATTTGATTTGGTAAATAAAAGTTTTCAAATGTCAATATATAAATTAACCTGTGTTACCAGGAAAAATACTTTTTGATATCTATTTCTTTATTTCTGTCTTACTTATTAGCCTGCCAATTTACACCTAAGACCTGAACCTGTTCAGAAATCAAAAGGTCAGGTTAAATGTTTGTATTTATTTGGTGTACAGTGTGCATTATCTCAGAGGGAAACATATGTGCACAGTAGTAGGAGTGGATAGCTATTTGGCATATGATATGGTTTATAGTGCCATCTGAGGTTTTGTTTGATGCTATATGCACATTTCCTGTAGTATTTTATGTTTCTTTCATTATGCTTATTGTAAGAAATTTTATAAAATCATTTGTCCTGTAGGGGCAGCACAGTGGCTTAGTGGTCAGCACGTTTGCCTCTCAGCGCTAAATTTTGTCATTCTTGATGTGATGAAGCAACAACATACAAAGTCACTGTACCCATCACCAAGTATATAACATGACAACTGTATCAGTGGGCTTGTATATTTCAGCACCAGGAACAGCTCCAAATCCATAAAAAAAAATAAAGAAAGAAAGAAAAAAACATGACCACCAAAATTCCATTTAGTAAATCAATGTTGTAGTGAGGAGATGCAGTTGTGCAGTAATTTGTGCTAATAAATTACAGCAGGTAGAGCGGAGCCATGTAAAAACATCTTAGTAGCTGAACTGGATGGTAAATTGCCCCTTGACATGAATGCTAGCATGTTATCTTGATTTTTACACAGTGTTGAGGTAGATCAACGTTGCTGCACGAGGAAAATCTGCAAAATCCACCCAGCACATGGACTGTTCACCTTATTGCCATCAGGCAGGAGGTACGCAAGCGTCCAGGCGAGAATGACCCGGCTAATGAAAAGATTCTACCTGTAGGGTATCAGTATTATACCCTGATATACTCTTAATTACGTATTTATTTATCTCTTACCTCAAACAACTCTAACATCCATTACAAACGGTGGTTTGGACAAAAACACTGTCACTTTAAAAACAACAACAACACAAAGTCACTTTACCTATCCACTATGTCACTTTATTACAAAATAACATCACGTTACGACGGCACGGTGGCTTAGTGGTTAACACATTCGCCTCTCAGCGCTAGGGGTTCCTGGTTCGAATCCCCATCTGGGTGGAGTTTCCATGTTCTCCCCGTGTCTGCGTGGGTTTCCTCTGGGTTCTCCGGTTTCCTCCCACAGTCCAAAAACATGGATCAAGGTAATTGAATTCTCAAAATTGCCCCATTTTAGAGTGTGTCTCTGTGAGTGAGTGTGTGCCCAGCGATGGATTGGCGCCCTGTCCTGGGTCTATCTGCCCAGCGCCCGAGACGTTCTCCCCTGGATGGGCATGGGGAACCCCACCGCGACCCTAATAGAGGATAAGCGGGAGATAATGAATGAATGAATGAATGAACATCACGTTGCATTGTGTTTACTTGAGTATATGTATATTTTGTGTAGATTATATGTAAATTTTTGTTTAGACTTTTGTATATTTAAATGTGTTCTGTAGAGTGTTTATTCTGAAAGTCCCACCACAAGAATTTCATTGCACACATGTCTTGAATTGGAGTGTATATGACAAATAAACTTGAAACTAGACACCAGCAAATACAATTTCTCACACTGTGTCTTAAATATACCTATATACTTATTTTATTTATGTGTATGTATATGTATATATCTTTTAGAAGAGTATATGAACATAGCCAAAATAAATTGATCAGTAATCATTTATAAAACCCCAGCTTATAAATGTTACTAGCATATGCATAGTGTATCTAACAAAATATTACACCACCATAGAGCGCTTACTTAAGTCCATTACATTTGATGTTACCTCTAAAAAGGATCAAAAGATAAAATAAAATTTTTTTCTAAAGTAGACATCTGCATTGTGTTAAGGAGCTCAGTCTACATCCATTTTCTACAGACCCAATTTTTCCACAGTTTGTGCAGAATATATCTGTAATTATGTCTTTCGTATTAGTGTAATGTCCTCTGTCCGTACTAAACACTTGTGCTAATATTGCATTTTCCATTTTAAGCTAACAAATGTTGACTGAAGTCTGACACCATAAAGAGATAAGTAGGAAAAATCAATGTCCTTACTTTCTAATTTGCAATTTTTGAATCGACGTTATGTTCCATAACCGTCAGAAACCCTTAATGAAAAATCCTTATATTGTAAAAGTACATAATTATTAGTAATTGTTAGATATTAGTATATGTGACATCATTGAAAAATAAACCTGAAGCTTGCATTGCATTAAGTTAATACTGTAGCATCTGAATTTTAAGTAAATATACTTTGATTTAAAGGCAACCGTGTTACAAACATTAAAAAAGGCCATTAAGCAGATATCACTGCTCATTTTTAATATGTGGCAGGAATCACTGTATGGAAAAACTGCTATCTTATTTAAAATGCAAGTTAAACCACTTTAAACTACTAAATTGCTTTACTTTTTAGATGTCAGAATTCTAAACATTTGCAAACATCTAGTTCAATCTTTACCTTTATGTGTTGCATAAGTTATTATTCATTGGACGAAATATTAAAAGTGAAGATAAAGTTAGGAGGTAAAGATATAGGTGGTTTGAACATGTGCAAAGGAGGTATGAGGTCAAAATTGGAAGAAGGATGTTGATTATTGATCCTCCAGGTAGGAGAAGGAGAGGAAGGCCAAGGATGAGTGGCTGTGAAGGATTCTCAGGATAGGCTGAGATGGAGAATAATGATCTGTTGTGGTGAGTTCTCATGTAAACAGTAAAGGGATGAAGGAGAAGAAGAGGATAAAATATTAAAAGTAAACTAAAGCCAACTAATAAATATAGAAAAGTATAAAAATTATGTTGGAAGTATAAAGGCACAACAAATGAAAAATACCATATAATTTTTTACTTGAGTAAAGCTCAAGCCAGTGGTGTCTCTTTATTCATTAAGTTAGGATTCTGTTTAATTGATCTGATGCCCAACTGAAGTTTAAGCTTTTTTCTTGTACTGTCATAATTAAATATTGGCTTATTGTCCTTTAAAAACGCAATTAAGCAATATATTTTACATTCACAACATCCATCCATCCATTATCTTCTGCTTTATCTTCTGCGCTGGGCAGATACACCCAGTACAGGGCGCCAATCCATCGCTGGGCACATTCACTCACACAGACAGACAGACTTTATATGGGGCAATTTGGAGAATTCAATTCACCTTGATCCATGTTTTTGGACTGTGGGAGGAAACCGGAGAACCCGGAAACTCCACCAAGATTGGGATTCAAACCCTTGGGAATCCCTAGCGCTGAGAGGCGAACGTGCTAACCACAAAGCAACCATGCCGCCCATTTACAACAGATTCTAAATATACTACATAAACAGAAACACAGATCCTAACTATACTGCAATTGAGACACTACAAATAACAGTTTAAGATAAATGAGACAATTATTTTTATATGGTGGTATTATTAACTGTAGATATCCATTCATTATTTTCCACTACTAGTGTCGGAGGAGGGGAGGGGTCCTATGCCCATCCAGGGGAGAATGTTTTGGGTGCTGGGCAGATACACCCAGGACAGAGTGACAATCCATCGCTGGGCACACTCACTCACACAGACACATAAAAAAACACAAACAATATGGGGCAATTTAGATGCATTCAATTCACATTGCATCCATGTTTTTGGATTGTGGGAGGCAACTGGAGAACCCAGAGGATAGGACAGGGGATAACATGCAAACTTCACCCAGATTAAAATTCGAACCTTGATCTCCAGTGATGAAAGGTAGACGTGCTACCCACTAAGCTGCTCTAATAGGTACATGAAATAGATAATATCATAGGTACACGATAATGATATTCAGGTATGATAATAGTTGTATGTTTTATCTTTTATTATATATATTAGCCATTACATTACTAATGCAGACTGATATATTTATATGGGAAATATTTTAAGAGAACCTAATTAAAATGTTTTTATTAGACATTAAAACAACACAACACAATAAATGTATTCAGATTGATTTTAAGATTTGTTATTTTTAATCTTATCAGACACAGATGCCTTTCAGAGTGAGAATTCGACAGAGTGAGCCTTAGTGATATCCTAGTTACTATAGCAATAGAGAAAGAGATAATAAAAGCAAGAAAATATGTGCCAGCATCAACTTTTTTTTGTTAAATAATGATCTGATGTGGTGTAGCAGGGGTAAGTCATTTTGAGCTTTCAGTGTTAAATTCAGTATTAAAAACAGGCTCCTTCAGCCTTTAACCCTTTATGTTTGAGTGTTGTTTTGTCATTTGTAAGCATCCTTATTAATTAAAATTAAAGTTCAAATTAAATTAGTTTATTTAGCAAAATATTGTATATTTCAACAGTACCTTGGTGCCAAATCATTTTTTTGTTTTCTCTCTAAAACGCCAAAATGCAATTATGTTTTAAAGCAAAAACCCTTTGAGATTTTGTTAGATGCTATATGCACTTTCCTGTAGTATTTTATATTGCTTTCATTATGTTCATTGTAAGAAATTTTCTAAAATCATTTAAGCAAACTGTAACTGTAAGCAAACATGCATGAAATACTAAAGTCAATACTAAATAGGTTCTTGTTGTATATAGATAGTTTTAGTACTGAATTCTGCATCATTCATCTTTGTTGCCATACTCAGCAAAAAGTAGCTTCTTCTTTCTCCTGTGTCAGCAGGACTACACTAAACAGTCTAGAGCTAACAGTCTCAGAATCCAAAAGCTCCCACATTTGTGGATATGTTAAGCTGTAAAAAGTATAAAGTTTTTTCATTACAGTTATTCACAAAGCTGAAACATTGGTCACTTAAATGTTGTGTAAGGAATTTACATGGCTCAATGCATAATTCAACTAAAATTGGCAGGGACATAACAGTCATACAAAAGGTACCACATTTGGAATAAATATTTGATAGCACAGCTTGTTTTATCCTTTTTAATTTAGGCTCTGTGCTTCAATGAAGCTTATATAACAACCATTTACTTCAAATAACATGAGTTATAATACTTTTAAAATAGTCAGTAGGCGTTATTTGTATACCTATGTAACCATGTGTGCCACTGTGTTAGGTATTTGTGCTAAATTCCATTAATAGGCATTTACAAAATCAGGAACAAACTGTTAATAAAAAGGCCTGACTGACTGAATTACCATTCCAAAACTTGAGGACAAACATTCATTCATTCATTATCTCTCGCTTTATCCTCTATTAGGGTCGTGGTGGGGTTCCTCATGCCCATCCAGGGGAGAACGTCTCGGGCGCTGGGCAGATACACCCAGGACAGGGCGCCAATCCATCACTGGGCACACACTCACTCACACAGACACACTCTATATGGGTCAATTTTGAGAATTGACGTGATCCATGTTTTTAGACTGTGGGAGGAAACCGGAGAACCCGGAGGAAACCCACGCAGACACGGGGAGAACATGGAAACCTAAAAAAACCTAAAAAAATCCCTAGCGCTGAGAGGTAAACGTGCTAACCACTAAGCCACCGTGCCGCCCGAGGACAAATATAATATAAATAATAATAAATATAAATGCTATAAACACTGTGTAAGTGATTAAGTTTACTAGTGTAAGTGTAAGTGATTACTACTTACTAGTGCTTTTTGCAATAGTACATTTTTACAAAGCAGCTTTACATTGTTATAAACCTGAAACCCCCAAAGAGCAAGCCAAAGCAACAGTGGCAAGATAAACTTCCTGTTATGTATTTTTAGGAAGAAACCATGGAAGGAAAAGTCTCAGAAGGGGACTCATCCTCTTTGGATGGCCAGGCAGCATCAACAGTGTAGGACAGCTATGTACAGATTGTGTAATGACAGATTGTACATGAGTTCAAGTAGTTTAATACTGTAATACAAAAACATTGTGAAAGTACAACTACTGTAATTCAAGGCATCAACAAATTATAGAAAAGTTATAGATAAAAACAAGGCATATTTGGAAACAATAGATCTCAGATGCGTTACAAGCTCAACAATGCACAACGATCCACAAAAGACTTAGTTATTAAGCAATAAGCCACCAAAAAATAAAGGGTTATACTGAAATACAGTTTAACAAAGCAGGAGGAATCTAGAAATCCCTACACACACACACACACACACAAAGCAATGATCTTGTTTATGCTAAGAACTAAGAAAATATGTACTATATACATATAAATAACTTAAAATTAAATTAAGTAAAGCATGCAGGAAGAAAATACTACTAACCTTTTGTGTGTCGTCAAAAAAACAACACTTAATAAACCAATGTTTTTTTTTTAAATAAATGTTAAAACAACAGAACTACTTAGTGGTCTACCCTTAATTTTATACTTTTAAAGCAGGCTAGTAAAACAGTGTTGTCATGAAATTATAAGCCAGACAGACATGAGCACACATGCTCAGAGAGGTGGGCAGATGTATACATGGTGTCCAGGGAGAAATTGGGGTTAGGTGCCTCGCTCAAGGGCACTTCAGCCGTAATATTTGATGGGACTGGGAATTGAACCGGAGACCTGGTCGCAAGGCCGGTTTCTTAACCACAGGCCTAAAATTGCCCCTAAATTAAATTCATGCAGATGCATTTTGTGTTTTTGTTTTTTTGCATAATCTACAATGCATAATGCATGTATAAATACCTTGTAAACACAGACCTCATGGGCAAAATCTCTGTGGACACATGACCATCACACCCACTGTGATATGACCTTGTTGGACACTCAAACAATCTGACGCCACAAAGGTGTCAACTATTTAAATGTGTGTGAATGGAAATTGTGTTCATTTTGTTATAATTGTATTTGTGAGAATCAGGTTTTGCTTTAAAACACTAAAAATAGAAACCAGATTGGATAAATGATCAGGTTTGATGATACTATAGTATAGCTGTTTTTTCCTTCCACAACTACTCACTTGTGGTGTTCTCTCATTTGTTTGTTGCTCAGAATAAAAGCATCTGCTAAATGACTAAATGGAATTTAAATGTAAGAGTTAGGATATTAACACCATGAAGCTCATGATCCATAGTTTTATAAAGCTTTCTTTGTGTACAGCAGTGCCATGTTCATTCATTCATTCATTCATTCATTTATTATCTTCCACTTTATTTTACATTAGGGTCGTGGTGGGGTTCCCCATGCCCATTTAGGGGAGAATGTTTCGGGCGCTGGGCAGATACACCCAGGACAGGGCGCCAATCTATCACTGGGCACACACTTACTCACACAGACACACACATACACACTCTATATGGGGCAATTTGGAGAACTTAATTGACTTGATCCATGTTTTTGGACTGTGGGAGGAAACCGGAGAACCCGGAGGAAACCCACGCAGACACGGGGAGAACATGGAAACTCCACCCAGATTGGGATTCAAACCGGGAATTCTTAGTGCTGAAAGGTGAACGTGCTAACCACTAAGCCACCGTGCCGCCGCAGTGCCATGTGTTAAACCAAAAAAAGCATGTTGTTGATGTTTCAACTTTGGAATTGTTTATTTTTTTATTGTGCCAATTGCAATTAGAATTTTTAAAGATAAACTGTTTGCTGGAGTGAAAAGACTGTTCAAACTAGCCAAACTCCTCAGAAAAGCTGCATGTTCAGTCAGCTTGTGAGTTCGTTCTGTGACGATGCTCTGTGCAACAAATACCACTACTGCACTCTGCTGGTCACGGAGACACATTACATATTCTGAGATATAAGGAGCTAAATGAGACGAGTTTAAAAATGTAGATTACATATGCAATTGCTACAAAAGTGTATTTTGGTTACGTTTGGTATTTGTTGTAACCAATTTGCCGCTCTTTTCCTTACAACTGCAGTTAATACAAATAGGCTCTGGGAAGGCCACACTGTGACAGTACTGCCTGAACACAGTCCTCTAAACAATTTCTATTACATATAACATGGAATATTTGATCTTTCCAAAAAATATAATAATTAAATTTAGTATAAGGAGAATTGAAAGCTTTGCAAGTTTAAAGTTGTTTAAACAGTGTTAATTTTTGCATAGGACTGTGTTTTAATAAACCTGTATCTTGAATCTGACTTAAATAGCCATTCATGTGTCAGAGTAATTTCATAACAAGGAGGACACACACAGTCCATTCTGTGTAAAGTCGGCATGATCATCTCGTTTTTCCTAAGAGGTGTAGCGCATATAAATTAGAGATACTAATTGATATATATATATATATATTATATATTATATATATTATAACTAAATATTCAGCGCTAGAGCTGCATTGGTTACATGTATAACCTTTTTGGATGTCCTGTGGGTGGCAGTATAGTTCCAATATTCCGAGTGGATACAAATACAATTCTATCCTCAGATTTTAAAGTGAATTTTTACTTTTAAAAGTGATTTGGATTTTTTAATGACATTAAATTTATAATGACAATAACTGCAATATTTATTTCACACAGCACTAATTCTTTGTTTGCTACATGTAAGTTTTAACAGACATAATAAAGACAGAAACTAGAAAAAAAAGCTATAGCCCATATCTATAAAAGATATAGATTTCTAAAACAGAAGGGTGATTATGATAATAGTACATTAAATGTAATTTAACGTTTTATAATAGGAAGCTAGTTTATTGTTAAATGAAAGGGCCCATATTGTTGTGCACCATGACACAATAAAGGGAAAATTATTAATAATTTCTTAGAAATAGTTACACAAACCAACTCAAATTCTACATATTCTTAGTTTGGAATCTTTTGTATATTTATTATGTTTTTTTTTGTGGACATAATACACAAGTTAATTTACTAAAACAATTCTACTACTAAGGGCGGCACAGTGGCTTAGTGGCTAGCACGTTCGCTTCTCAGCACTAGGGATTCCCGCGTGTCCGCGTGGGTTTCCTCCGGGTTCTCCGGTTTCCTCCCACAGTGGTTCCTCCCAAACATGGATCAAGTCAATTGAGTTCTCCAAATTGCCCCATATAGAGTATATTCTCCCCTGGATGGGCATGGGGAACCCCACCGCGACCCTAATATACGATAAAGCGGAAGATAATGAATAAATTAATTCTACTAATATTAATGAGAACAATAAGCATAAATATGAACAGATGTTTCATCATATTAATTTTTTAATTACTAGTTACTTTTAAATATTGCTGTATATTTTTTCAATACAGTTTCTGGACAGCTTTGATTTTTGTGTGAGTGACATCAGCTGTATAATTGTTTCCAGTTCTGTGTGTAGGATGCGGCTGGTAGTTGGGTGGAGCTGGATCCCAGTTTGCCAGCACAAGGTACGAGCAGACATCTGACGTCACGCCAGCAGGGGCATACTAAAGCTGGCGCGTGCTGGGGACAATGGCCTCCTCCAGCGGCTGCGTAAGCAACTGCACGGTGTGTTCTGTCTGCATTCTGCCGTTCTCCAGGATTTAGCTTTCTTTGCCGAAGCTTATTAAACGACAAAAGCTATTATTTTATGTGAAAGGTAAGGGTGATTTTAAAGTATTAATAATACTCCATACTTTAATACTTCTTTGAGTGACAAATATCTTTATTATTAAGTTTTATTATTAACTTATGCTGCTTAATTATTTAAACATTAACACACACTTTATGAGATAATTGAATAAGTGCCTTTAATTAAGATTTTAATTCTATCTTTATTTGCTATTATGATTCTAATCAGAATTTATTAAAATTACGATGCTTCCCCCCTGCTGTTTGTAGTCTGTAACGCCCCCTTCAGAGCAGGTGGGTGATTAACTGCACAAAATTAAACACCACTGTGGCACCTAAAATTCATTTTTCTTTCATTTTAATGGCTTTGTCAGCCTTTCTATCTGTATGCAAAATATTTTACCGTCTTTTTACTAAAAACCCATTTGGGAATTGTTTTACAAATACTATTTATTATTTATTTGTAATTGCATAAGAGATAATTGTATAAAATTTTTTTTTCAATATTTCTCAATTAAAAATGGTCTGGCATACAGTTTTAAAAAGTGAAATACAATTTGTCTTTTATATTCCGTATTCTTGTTAAGAACAGGTTTATAGACTTGTTTTCAGTACAATAATATTGGACATACGGGGATCAGGTTTTTATAAAGAGAACTACGTGTATGTCAGGTTTTAGAATGAACCACATAATGAAAACAGTTACAGTTTCAGATTATATTACAAGTGCATCTCTAAATATTTAAATATTTGCATTTTTAATAACATGTTGAAACACAGGCAGGTTATGACTGCTAATGGCTGATTAAATGATTATGAATGTGAATAATTTGCCCTGTTGGTGGATCATCGCATTGTCTAATCCTGTTTGTGAACCTGAAGACTGTTTACAATTACATTCACCTCCTTGGCCCTTCTTGTCATAACACTTTGTATCTGATCTTTTTCTTTGTGGTACATTAAAGGAATGTAGGTGCAGGCAACTAACAGCTAATTATCTGTGTAATTTCCCTCACATTTGAGAATCAAACAGACCATGCTGTTCTTACATAAGGAAACAAAAGCTAGACGGTGAACATTTTCCCTGTAAGTATGTAGGCAGTGAGCATTAGAGCTTCCAGTAGAGATAAATAGTATGTGGATGAAGGAGAATAGCAAAGATGTTACGCTCGGTGTCCTAGAACAGTAATTCTTCACAGAGAGATTACGAGACAAAGAGGAAGGGTATCCTGACAGATCTTTTGTTTTAATGCAAATCCCCTGGAAATATTCCAGTCTAAAAAAATGTTCTAGTCTTTACAAAACTGACAGATTAAAAAAAAATCTATCAAGAATATCTTGCAGACTAGTCTATAAAAGACAGTCTCATACCATACCACATCTGGAGTAGGGAAATGTCAACACTCCCACTGTAGAAGCCCATCAGTGGGCATGTCCAGGGGGCATAGACAAAAAGTGGAATGGTATGGCAGGACAAGCTCCATACCTCACATGTGAACCAGCTGCAGATTTGCTTTCCATACAGTTATGTTCTAAAAAAAGTCATCCTGGATTTAGTTTGTTGTTTAGTAAATGCTGTTAAATCAAGCATGCCTAATTCTAACCAGATGTTTTTAATTACCTAGTACTTTGTCTACCGTTGTTTGTGGGTTAAATGGGGGACATGTTCGAACTTTGAGTATTTTACCAGCTTCTTCTCTAACAAGTATGCTCTAAAACTAGTACTGAAGTTTTAGTACATGACATCGACAGGCAATTAAACATGGGTCAATAAAGTGAGGTGCTGTAGCTTCTTTAAAGCTGTCTATTTTTCTAAATAGCTAAGTGGCTACTGGACTGGGGAGAATAAGTATTCCATGTGAAAAGACCAAGACACAAAAAAACCATGTCTAAACCTGACATGAACAGAGAACATTCATTCATTCATTTATTTATTATCTTCCACTTAATCCTTTACTTGGGTCGTGTGTGTGTGTGTTTGGGGATGGGGGGGGGGGTTCCCCATGCCCATCACACACGTACAGACACACACACACACAAACATTTTCGGGGAGACACGGGGAGAAGTTCTCCGGTGTTCTCCGGCTCCCACAGTCCAAAAACATGGATTCAAGGGAAATTGAATGCTCTAAGTTGCCCCATATAGTGTGTGTTTGTGTACATGAGTGTGTGCCCAGCAATAGATTGGTGCTCTGTCCTGGATGTATCTGCCTTGCACCCAAAATGTCCCCCTCCATAAAAACACTGTAATTCTCAATAAAATGTGATGTAATGTAATTTATGGAACGAGTGCACAAGTGATATGTTTTGAAAATAAAACTGTCCGCATGTCTGCACTGAAATGGAAATGGACCTGTCTATAGTGTTACACCATGTGTTGTTGTTCTGTAAAAAAAAATTATGAATGAGCTAATTCCATACTCTTATTGATTAAAGGGTGCTAATGCTTTTCATAATGCCCACATTAGTACACAACAGTGCAGACTGTCTGCATCTGCCAGCGTGCCAAGATGTGAAGTATTTAAAATCTGGATCCGGTCCATTGACGCTCAGAATGTTTAGATTGGTTAGCTATGCTTATTACATACCTTCTGTTTCTTTAGTAACTTCAAATACACACATACATTCCATTGGTGATTTCAAATTCCTATAGAGTGCATTTAAAAGGACAGAGAAGTCAGTAAAGAAACTCTCTTTCAGAGAAAAGATGTCTAGCAAGCTGATAGGTGTGAAGGTCAGATGTTCAGATGTTCAAACCCTTATTCAATCATATAGTGTATCTGTCAAGAAATATAAACAAAGGTAGTAGGAAGAGGGTGACAAATAGGGCTATTACCATATAATCACATACTGTAGTTTTGCTCCTGTGGACAAGGGCTGAGGATCAAGTTTAAATAGAGGGTCTTCAAAGTATGGTCAACAAGGTGCCACAGCACGGTGCACTGAATTCAAGTTACTATGCAGGCTCCTGTCATGTTCAGCTCTCAGCCAGGAGTTGAAAAGGTCATGCTCTCAACAAGCTTACACAGCTTTTTCCTTGATGTTACTGTAAAGCTGTTGCTTTTAACACCTGTCCCTTATGGTTTCACTCTCAGCCTTGTGTCAGAATAGGTTTCTATTGGAGTTACCATGTCTGACTGGAACCTGTTTTTAACACTGCTAATTATACATTATATATATATATATATATATATATATATATATATATATATATATATATATATATATATATAACAGTCTTTTCATCTGTTATAAATGTGTAACAGTAGAGTACCAGAAACACAAAACCCCAAAAACAACTATTTGCATACAACACTGTGCCGCTGTAAATCTAAACACTACTGTGTTGTATAGAAATGATAGATGTGTGTTTGCATTATAGTTTATTTCCTGTAGCCAGTGGTCAGTGTTTAAGGGCTATCTGGTTCAAAATTATACAGAAAATTGCTACAGTAAATGCTAGGTTTGCTGCTTGTCTGTGGCTGTGGTTGTAACCATAAAATTCAGAAAAGTAGTACTTAAGAGTACCACATTGTGGCTGACCCAACTGCAACTATTTTATACTGATTTCTAGAGCACATCAAGTGGTAATACAGACGTTGTATGAATCAACTTCAGAAGAGATTAGTAATCATGTAAAACATGTCAGTTTTTACTTATACAAGATGATTTTGCAGAAAAAAGTTTTAGAGGATTTGTTAGTATTTATGAGCTAAACATTTTTCCCCATTGGTTTAGTGCTGCTGTTTTTCATTTTTATTTTTATATTTGTCCAGAAGTATACAACGATATAGCAGATGGAACTGCAATTTAACCTGTCAGGGACAAAATTACGATAAGAAAAGTTACTGTTACATATGTGCAATTACTGAAATAATGCTGTACTTTATGCAGTGTAGCAACATCGAGTAAGCCCGCTACGACAATACTAGTGATGTCACTAACATAAACAATGTCCTGTAAAGCATAGGAAAGTAAGTCAGCAAACTTATATATGACCAATAAAGTGTTTGGACAACAAACATCAGACGTGCGTTTGACATAAGATCAAAGACAGCCATGCAGAACTGTACCTGATGCCCACTTTTTAGCATCTGTAATGTCGTGTTAATTTTTTTTTTTTTAAGAGTTTTTAACCACTTTTAGAATAATTGTTTCATAGCCGGCACGGGGGCTTATTGGTTATCACGTTCACCTCTCAGCGCTAGGAATTCCCGGTTTGAATCCCCATCTGGGTGGAGTTTCCATGTTCTCCCCGTGTCCGTGTGGGTTTCCTCCGGGTTCTCTGGTTTCCTACCACAGTCCAAAAACATGTATCAAGTCAATTGAGTTCTCCAATTGACCCATATAGAGTGTGTTTGTGTGAGTGAGTGTGTGCCCAGCGATAGATTGGCGCCCTGTCCTGTGTGTATCTGCCCAGCGCCCGAGACGTTCTCCCCTGGATGGGCATGGCGAACCCCACCGCGACCCGAATAGAGGATGTTTCATAGCCGAGCGGCTTAGTGGTTAGCATGTTCGTCTCTCAGCGCTGGAATGAATCTAAGTTCGAATCCCAATCTGGGTGGAGTTTCCTTGTTCCCCCCGGTGTCCACACGGGTTTCCTATGTGTTCTCCGGTTTCCTCTGGGTTTTCCGGTTTCCTCCCTCAAAAACAAGCATTCAAAATTAATTGAATGCTTTAAATTGCCTCTTGTAAAATGCGTTTGTGTGTGTCTGTGTAAGTGAGCATGCCCAGTAATTGATTGGTGCCCTGTCCTGGGTGTATCTGCCCAGCGCCTGAAACATTCTGCCCTGGGTGGGCAAATGCAACCCCCCTGTGAGTCTAGTTAAGATTAAGTGGGAGATAATGAAGGAATGAATGAATGAATGGGCTTCAAAAACCAGCAAATATAAAATTTAAATCCTTCAATCAACCTTCTGGTTTAATGAACAATTACTAAAATAACGATGTACTTTATGCACTGTAATAACCTGCAATAACAACATTAGTGATGTGATTACTTAAAAAACAAATTGCTGTTATAAAGTAAATCTGCGGAACAGTAAATTTATCTATGGATTTTGGTTTGAGAGTTGCTATGGCTTGTGTGATGTGTTAACTAGGAGGAAACCTGACTGTGTTGTATGAACTTTAAATAATCTACATTTCAAGTTAACAGATGGGACCCAATGTTGTCACAAGATAGTTGAGAAATTGCATTAGATACTAAACTGATTCACATTAGTTTGCTCATTGAATTTTTATGCCTTATGAGTAGGGTTGGAGAGGATAAAAGGTACAGGACTAACCTGGAAAACTTTGCCAGTCCATTTCACTACAGACAAAGAATAACTAAATTACCACACGTTCTCACTTTTAGACAATTTTGCATATTTAATTCAAACACGATTCCACCCCCTCACTTTTTTATGTAAACTTAATACTGGATAATTAAACAAATAAATAAAAGTTTGTAAAATTGTCATAGCATGTTTATATGTTTAGGTCACAAGCTTTCAACTTGCATTCTTATTTTGCTTGGCTGCAGCCTAAAGTCTTAACTAAAGTGGGCTGAAAAACAAAGAAAAAAACAGGAACATGTGGTCTTGTAGTAGAGAAAACATTCCCTTTCTTTTTACAAGGTAGAATAAAATGGAGCTTTCAAAACGTGGGGGGAAAAACACATACGGCGAAATAAAACAGGACTTATTTTTCCACCAGAAAGGCGTCAGTGCAGAATATTCTCAAAGACATTGGTTGCTTTGATCCCAAGACAGTCTAAAAAACAGAACAGAATATGTTCATGAGCTGAGCTCATAAATAAGTAAAAGTCACCAAAATAAATAAATCAATGTCTAAATGAACAAGTGCCTTTTTAGAGTTTCAAGCAGTGGTAGGTGTTTTCATGACATACTCTACATAGATATGTATAAATATAGCCACAAAATTGATATACTGCCCAGACAAATTTGTCAGTGTAATTACTGTACTGTGTGACTGTCATATGTCAGTGTAACTAACTAAGAATAATGAATAAATACATTATATTTAAATATAAACTTATTGAAATATATTGCCAATATATTACTGGTGCAAATAGCTGTTACTGCTTGGAAATAAGAATCCATAATAAATAATTCACAACAAGCATCAAAGTTTAAGTCTCAGCAGTCATGTAACTGACAAACCTTTATAAAGAATTATTAATAAATAATATTTTTTCATGCTCAATAACAAAAGATAAGATTTCACAAGAAGTATACCAAAATTGTCCAGCGATTGATTGGCGCCCTGTCCTGGGTGTATCTGCCCAGGGGGGGGGGGGGGGGGGGGGGGGGGGGGGGGGGGGGGGGGGGGGGGGGGGGGGGGGGGGGGGGGGGGGGGGGGGGGGGGGGGGGGGGGGGGGGGGGGGGGTATATATATATATATATATATATATATATATATATAGAGAGAGAGAGAGAGAGAGCGAGAGAGAGAGAGAGAGAGAGAGAGAGAGAGCGAGAGAGAGAGAGAGAGAGAGAAATGCACTATAGTGGGGCAGTCATAGACTTGTGGTTAAGGAACCAGCCTTACAACCTCAAATTCCCTGGTTCGATTTCTGATCCCACCAAGTACTATGGCTGAAGTGCTTTTGGGCAAGGTACCTAACCCAAATTGCTCCCTGACATATAGATGTCTACTGCTTAAGTAGTGTTTTACTGCACAGATGGGTGCAGGACAAGCTCCTCTTTGTGATAGAGATCACTTTATTATATGTCACCTCAGCATTTTTAATAATTTTTTTTGTTGTGGAATTTTTCTGAAATAAATTAAATATAAAAAACACATAAGTATCAAGCACATATTTTTGCTTTGCTTTGCGAAATTAGGTAGTGAATATTCATTGTTTCACAATTTTCTTTGTCATTTTACAGCTGTTTATTGGAATATATAAATCATGTTTAAAAGTATATTAAATGCAACAAAAGAAGTGGCATTGTTGTAATACATTTACATTTAGTCATTTAGCAGCACTTTTATCCAAGGCAACTTTTACTTTACAAAGCGTTCTTTTCCTTTATCACCGTATAAAAAAGACACAAAGCATCCTCAAATGTATTTAAAAAGTATTACAAAAGCAAATTCCTAATTATCTACTATTTTATGCTTTACCTAAGCAATTATGTAAAGCATTATCAAATATTCAGCTATGACTTGCTGTTTCACAAAGGCATAAATATGAGGTGACACACAGGGTCAACCTTTCTTGTTTATTAATCACAGTGTGAAAAACCCAATAAAAGAGCTATGATGGTTGTTAAGCTGCACAAATTAGTAAATGGCTAAAGAAAATAGAAGAAAGCAATCATTTCCACAATCAGAACAATAAGAACAATAAGAAGGAATTAAAAGCAACTGGTAATGTTAAGAATTGGCCTAGCAAAAGACACATGTCTATACTGACCTAAGGCAAAGTTGAAGAAGAATGTTTTGAACTGCTAAAGAATCTCCAAGGATCACAACTAGGGAATTGCAGGCATTAGTTAAATCTTGGGGTCAGAATTTCTTCAGAACTACAAACAGATGGCACACATGTATAACCAAACGTTTGTTTTGAATGAATGCCAATGCCAAAATAAAGCCTCTGCTGTCAAGGATCAACAAACTCAACAGCATACTGGGTACTTTCTGCAGTTCAGAATGACCATTAAAGTGTTTTGGCACCAAACGTCAGAGGTGAGTTGGCACAAGCTCAAAGATAGCCATACGGAAAACTACCTGATCCCCACTTTCAAGCATGGTGGGGAATCTGTGATGTTGAAAGTTTTTTTTTTTTGAAGATTTTGAACCATGATAAATTGTATCACAGGCTTCAAACACCAGCAAATATTAATATTTAATCCAAAATCAATCAACCAGGCTTAAAGGTGCTTTCATTTATCATAAAAAGCCATAAAAGAAAAAGTTGTATTTAATATAATGTGGAAATATATAACCCTTGAACATATTTATCCAATTACTGTTTACTGTTTATTACTGTTTACAGTCTTTTCCATTGTTTGCCAGAATTCATGCTTACCTATTTTTCAGAAACTGATGAATAACTTGAAGCGTTATATTTGCAAGGATGTTTCTGTTGCTTGTACTGTCTACACAGTTCATCACCCACATACAGTCTTCAGAGGATGTTCGAGCAGGTATTCACTCTGACATAACTAAACACTTGTGCTGTTATATACTGTCTAAAGATGTATAGATGATTTAAAAAATCTTATATTCGACAGGATGCAGCACAGCTGTGAATGATCTGGTGTACATCATTGATGGTTCTTGGAGTGTGGGCTATGAGGATTTCGATACAGCCAAACATTGGTTGGTTAACATCACCAGTGGCTTTGATGTCAGCCCCCATTACTCCCAAGTGGCTGTGGTGCAGTACAGTGACAACCCAAGGTTGGAGATCCCACTTGGTTCACACCGGAGTGCCCAGGATCTCATCAAAGCAATTCAAGACATCCAGTACATGGGTGGCAATACACAGACGGGACATGCCATCAATTTTGCAGTTAATCAGGTTTTTTCATCTTCTCAGCGAGGTGATGCTGTTAAAAATCGCATTGCCGTCGTGGTGACTGATGGAAAGTCTCAGGATGACGTGGTGGATGCCAGTGTGGAAGCTCGATCACAAGGTATCATAATGTTTGCAGTAGGTGTGGGCTCTGAGATTGCCACCTCTGAACTGATTGCCATTGCCAATCAACCATCCAGCCAATATGTGCTGTACGCAGAAGATTACACCAACATTGATCGCATTCGCGACTCCATGGAACAGAAGCTCTGTGAGGGTAAGTTTCACTTAAGCTACTGAAATATTTTAAGGCTAGTATGGAAAGTGTTTTGGCGTGAAAACAGTAAGTTATTTAAAAGGGAAACATAAAGAGACTCAGTGCGTTTTAAGGCGTCACTTTGAAAGGGAAAAATAGGTGTGTAAACTGTAATGTTTACAAAGGAGGCCTTTAGTGTTAATGTAGCCAATAAGCCTTCCGAAGGTTTTATTGCATATTTACAAAAACATGTTTATATTTAAAAAGTATAGTGTTTCATTGTAATAGCTTGTTTTCCCCCATTAGGATTTCCAGAATTCTGCAGATACAATTCACATATACTCTTGGATAAATATTACCAAAACTTGGCTTTAAGACTATTTAATTCTTATTAGTAATGTACATTATATAGACTGCAAAACATGGAACTAGAAATAAGCCATAAGTTTAATCATTATATAATAATCTGTCAGAGAGCCCCTGATCATCACATCTCTCTAATTTAGAGGACTTAATTTATTATAACATTTAATATTAAGCAACTGGTGCTTTAAGGTGGCTTAATGGTTAGCACGCTCACCTTTTAGCACTGGGAATTCCAGGTTCGAATCCCAATCTCAGGGAGTTTCCATGTTCTCCCCGTGTCCGTGTTGGTTTCCTCTGGATTCTTCAGTTTCCCACAGTTCAAAAAAATGGATTTATGAATTCAAGGTAAAATTTTGTGCTCTAAATTGCCCCATATAGTGTGTGTTTGTGTGTGTCTGTGTGAGTGAGTGTGCCCAATGATAGAGTGGCGACCTGTCCTGGGTGTATCTGCCCGGCGCTCGAAACGTTCTCCACTGGATGGGATAGGGAACGCCCCCGCAACCCTAGTAGAGGATTGATTATCCATCCATTATGTTCCACTTTATCCAATATCAGGGTCACGTGCCCATCCAGGGGAGAACGTCTTGGGCGCTGGGCAGACCAGTACAGGGAGCCAATCCATCACTGGGCACTCACTCACACACACAGACACACTCTATATGGGGTAATTTGGAGAACTCAATTGACTTGATCCATGTTTTTGGACTGTGGGAGGAAACCTAGAATTGATTATGTGAAAGATAATAAATGAATGAATATTAAACAACTTACAAGTGTGAGACCAACACAAATCAGTAAATGAAGTAGGGACTTCATTTCCCCAATTAATATTGCAGCTGAACTGCAATATTATCAGTCATGATTATTTGCAGATCTGGTTCCAATGCTAAGAGTTTTTCCTACCCTTTTTTTTTCTTTGTCTCGGCATTATGGATATAAATAGGATGATGATTTTACCATGTTTTAGTGATTAAGAATATGGAAAAAGAACTGGTACTGCGGTGAGGTTGAAACACCACGCGAAAGTCTTCACTACAGTGGATTGAGAAAGCTGTAAGAGTTAGAACTTGAATTAGATGCCAATGTATTACGAGTACAAATGGTGATGTGACACGAGTTCATGTGAGTTGGTTCAATACAAGATGAGTTGCAGGGTTCTGTATCAGCTGTAGGGACTTGGATGTGCAAGCTGGGATTCCTGCAAGCAATTCATTGTAGTAGTAGAGCCAGGAGAAAATGAGGGCTTGGACTAACTGTTGAGTAGCGTGGTCAGTCAAAAGCTCTGAGCTTTTATGAATCGTGATGAACAATAAATTTTTTTTATGGTTTTTGCCATATTTATACCACCTAACAGCTGTTATACCACCTAGTTATGCAAGGACCTTTCTCAAAAATTCCATACGTTATAATAAAAATTTTGTTTTCAAAAATGCTTTATTAAACTTCTTATATTTATTCTTATTATGTTTTGGCAGTAAACACTGAATGATAAATATTTATAATAAACTAATCCAATAGCTGAAACGATTATAATATTTATAAACTTTTAACTAGAATCTGTTTTAACAGTTCCAATATGTGTGTCCCCATCTCGTTCTCTCTGTGGCATACTGCAGAATCTGTTTGTCCCACACGTATCCCTGTGGCCTCTCGGGATGAGAAGGGATTTGAGTTGATGATAGGGATGAAGATCTCTCAGAAGGCAAAGGAGATAAAGGGCTCTCTGCTGTCAGAGACAGCCTATTTCCTAGACAAAGGATTGGACATTACTGAGGAGACAAGGTTGGTAAACAAGCTATTGTGGAATTACTTGAAAACCTCTTGAAAAATCTATCCTTACAATCAGTCACATGTCAAAGTTGCCTTATTTAAAACATAAAGCTTTTCAAGTTTTTTTTTAACAACTCATTTGACCTTGCATTGAATGCAATGATAAAATTAATTAGACTTTGATAAATCATGAATACAAAAATTCTGGAAAAGTCATATATAACCGGTATTTGAGCTTTGGGTATGGGTTGTACAGTTAAAACATTATTTAAAGTATAGCCAAGGGTGCAGGCTATACTAGTTCAAATATTGTTGGATTAATCATTAATCATATATACACACATATACATACATATGTATACACTGTGTACATACATATAGTGTGTGTTATGCTGGTATGCCTGGATCATTACATTTACATTAAATTTGGTCATTTAGCAGTTGCTTCAATCCAAAGCATCTGCTAATTTACAAAACTTGGTTGGGGTCAGAACAAAGGGTTGATACAGGAGCAGGGTCTTGCTCAAAAACCCACATTGGTAACTTCAGTGGACCTGGGATTTGAATCCACAACCTTCTGATTGATAGCCCAATGCCAAGTTACCACCCTCCTATCAGACACAGTAAGTCTGCTGCACAGTCTGATCCATTCATTCCATCATCCACCACCCTAATAATACCTGCATTGTGGGGGTCATCAAAGAAAAGAGTAAAGGGGATAGCAAAGTATGTGAAGAACAGATGGACTACAAAATCCATCTCGATGGTGAGTGGAGAAACAATAAGCTATACCTAATGAAATAGAGGGTTAATGTATGTATACATCTATATCAATCTATATGTGTGACATGATATATGAGGTTAATTGTAATGATAGCTTTCTATTCAAGGGAAATCTTTCCTGAGGGTCTTCCTCCGTCCTATGTCTTTGTGGCTACTGTACAATTAAAAGGCCCTGCACTCAGGGAAAAGTTTGACCTTTGGAGAGTGGTTTCCAAAGATCAACAGGTCCAAGTAGCTGTGTCACTAAATGGTCTGGAAAAATCTGTCACTTTTACTACCACAAATGAGGCAAATGGAGAACAATCAATCAGCTTTAAAGCAGAAAGCATTAAGGTGTGTATATTTTAAATAAAGACGCTTTTTATACTACCCCTTCATTTTTTATTGTTATTTATGTGTATATGGAAGTCTGAAGGTTAAGGTTTGTCTTAAAATTGTAGTTAGATTAAGGTTCATGTTTACATTCTGTATAGATGTACGAGGCCAAGTGGAGAATTGGGAAGGACTCGGTGGTTTGCTAAATATAGCCATGATTTTATAGCCAGTTTAATAAAAACAAAGATATTCTATAAAAATATAATTTTAATTAAAATAATATTTTAAATTTAAATAACCTTAGCATACTAAGAAATCTTAGCATACTAAGTATGCTAAGAAAATTGTTGTTTGAAGTCCAGTTGGCCTATTGACTAAAATGGCAGTTTTCAATATTGTGAATGTGTTTAAACGGCTCACCTTCAATACACCATATAACATACTTTTGATGTTGTTGCATATTTATCCATATTCTGAATGTTTATTTTGTTATGCCAGTGAATGTTTTTGTCTGATTGATGCCAAACGCAATGCAAATTCATAGTTTCCACAAGCCATATTTATAGTGTAATTACAGAGCAAATGAAACAAGCCGAGCAATTTTCTTTCTGGTCCTGCAAACCCTTTACAACTGGCATGCCACAGAACCAAAATTTGTTTTACAGTAAAAGTGTCAACGTGAATGTGACATCTGTGTATCTCTGTATTTTATTTCCATCCGTATGTGATATTGCATACATCACATCTGGTTATGTTTGGTAATTATAGGATATTTGGGATAAATGTAGCTTCAATAAAATGCCTAGAGAATACAGAACATTTGTTAAAACTGAAGGTTTGTTTAATATGTAACTGGTAATGTTTGACTTCTTATTTGTTGACAAAAATACAGTGTTAAGTGACTGTTTTAAGTAACTTGCTACTGTTGAGTCTCAAGGAAATGTTCAAAAAACTCACCTGCTTAGTCACTTTGTCGATTTAGAAAAATGGTCGAATACCACTATAGTTTTGGGCTTAAAGTGCAAGTGTATTCAAAACAAAATCTGTATGGTTTTGGATTTCATTCAATTAAAGCATTTCATTAATCAGTGTTCTTTTTATTGTAGAAACTTTTTGATCAACGCTGGCACCAGTTAAAGGTTCTGGTTCGACCAGGGTATGTTATCTGTTTTGTGGATGATGAGATGGTCCAGGAAATTAAACTAAAATCTCCCATTGTTCCAATATTCATCAATGGCAAAACCCAGGTTTCCAAAAACTTCAAAGCTGAAGTCACAGTTCCTGTAAGTAGCAAGAAGCAGTAGTGTCTGAACTTAGGCTCCAGAAATAGATTTATTGTATGATTACCCGACACTGCCAGACAGCCGAGTCTGCGTAAATATACAGCATGGACGCTTTCAAAAGTTACAAGATGTGTATTGTGAACACATTTCCACGTGCCTAGTCTAACCTTGATTGTGTTGGACCTATAGTGCCGCCTATAGAACTGCTAAAAAATAAATAAAAAAAGATTGGACAAGAAAACTTTTTTTTAAAGAAAGAAAAACCTTCTAAAGCTATTTTCTTGCATTTTTATAACCAACAGCTTGTTTGGTTTTGTCTGTACCATCTTTACAAAATTTTGCCTATTTTTTTTACTCTGTTGACTGAGTTTAATCGATATAGGTATGTTCTATTCATTATAGGTCAGGCTAGGTCACATGGCTACAAGGACATTCACCTATTCTTGATGCTGTGCTGTTTATGTCCAAGGTGTTTTTAGTTAGTTGTTGTCATGCTGGAATGGGACTATTTGCCAATCCTACAGCACGTTTTCCTTTAAATTTTAGCTTGGAATCATCTACAATAATGACAAATTATCCAGTCTACAAAAGCTATTAATATACTGCGACCACCATGCATCACATAAGTTGATGTATTTTAAGTAGTAGGGAGTCAATATATTTTAATTGACACAAATAGCTGTGTTGTTTGAGTGTACTTCCTTTTTTTTTTTTTTTTTTTTTACCAAATCAAATCTTTCTATGATTTGTTAGGTAAGTGTCACATGCATTTCAACCTATTGATATAATTACAGATAGGGGTAAATTCTTTACAGCTGCAGTTCTTTATTGGATTTAACATTTTTGTCATTACACATGTGCAGTTACAAGGCAATTAAATGCAGTTTGGCTTTACCAAAGTGCATGATATAGAGTCTACAGTATATACAGTTTACACAAAGATGACTGTTATATTGCCATAAAATACAGTACATGTGTTTTAGTAGCTTACTTAAACAATATACTCAAAACTTTATTCAGTTTAAGTGAATATAGTCTCAATTTAGGTGAAGTGTTGGTTTGGTTGAGTAATTTCAATTTTGTTCTTCATTATATTCTTAAATTTTTTTTATATATTTTCTAGTTTACGTCCCTGTGGTTAAAAACAATGTTATTATAGTGCATTTTTTATAGTCATACAGTCCTCATTTTGGAATTCTGAAGAAAAACTACCTTTATTTTCAATTAACTGTTGATTTCAACTGGTTGCCAATTTCGAATTCAATTTTTGAATTTCAGACTTTTTTTAGTTTGACTTTGAGGGATTTAATGCTTTAGTACAGCAGTATTAAAAAAAACTTTAAATCACAGGATTCAAACTCTGATAAATACAAAATGAAAAGGTTTTTAATATCCAGACTTGATTTATGAACTGATGGTTTAAGATTAGAGCAGTAGATTTAGAACAGTTGGGAGGTAAAAATATGAATTCCATGTACAGTGCTCTGTTTCAACAACATGCATTATGTTCTTTGTGAACTAGCAATATGACTTTATCCACTGCATTATCAGAAGATAATGATAATTTTATCTGAATTTTTTATCTACAATTATTTTTGTATCAAAATTTATAGATAGGAATTCAAAAACTGAGGCTCTATTGTGACCCGATGCAAAGTGAAAGAGAAACAGCATGTGAAATCTTCTCTGTGGTAAGCTTACTGTGTATCTTGTGTTAAGCTATTGTGTACTTGTGTTAAACAGTTTGCTTTATAATTAATTACATATGTTGACACACTTATTTCTTGTTTGAATCTGTATTATTACTGCTGCATAACTAATTGTCTCATTTGTTTTCTTTTGTCCAGGATGATGAGAGGGTAAGGATGTGTTTAGCTTATACTACACTACACTGAATTACACTAATGATTATATATAACTAAGGCAATTATATTTTGTTGGACCTAAATTATGATACGGATTGTTCTGGTCCCTTAATCTGATTGGCTGAGCTGTTTGTCTAGCCGTGACATTTTTGACAATAATGCACACCTCTACGACCACTTCACAGTCGTATCAATGTGTGATGTATTTAAAATAATAAAATACAGATTACTATGAACAGTAATCCAATTTTCTATGAGCACTAAGCCTTTCGTGGCTGTTTTGAAAAAAACTTAATCCTGCAACTCAGCGATAAGTGTTCACTTTATAAACCAGACTAGATTATGTCCTGGAAGACCAGTTTATTGAAGATTTTCCTTTCAATAAATGCATTCATTTTTTTTTAATTATAGTTTGACTGTAACCATTTTATAAAAGCAATAAGACACTAAAGGTGCATACAATACACTAAGGGAATGAAGTTTAACTGTACTCAGCTATGCCTTATGCCTAATAATGTGACATTGTTTTATTATAACACACCTTTGTCATGACATTTTGAGAGCATGATAGAAACTTGCAACAATTTTTGTTCAGTAGTGGCTTAATTTTGACATTTTATTGACAAAGACAGAGTATGTAACAAATTTTTTTATCATCCTTGAAGTATTTATCAGGTGATTTTTTTCCCATAAAATGTATATTTTGTCTTTTAGTGTCCCATAGATAGAAAAGCACCAGAAGAAACAGAGGAAGAGTGTGATTGCAATCAGGAAGCACCTGGGCCACCTGGACCACCTGGACCAAAGGTCAGCAGTTTAAAGCAAACATGCATAGTCCTTATTTAATAACATGATGATTACAGTAGGCACTATGTGATCAATATGACATTACAAAATTTATATATGATGAGTTATTAAATTGTGTAGAATCAGGTAACAGGGATTTTAAAGGCATTTTTAACAGTAATAAATAAAACACAGAAAAAAAATAATACTATAAAACAAAATGCATGTAAAATGTAAACAGAAATCTTTAAATAGGAACATATAAAAAGTAAAGCATATGTTCATTCATTCATTATCTATTAATTCTTTACTAGGGATGCGAATGAGTTATTTTATGGGGCAATTTATAGCATTCAATTGACCTTGAATCAATGGTTTTGGACTGTGAGAGGAAACCCACGAGGACACAGGGAGAACATGAATACTCCATCCAGATTGGGATTTGAAGCTTGATCCCCAGCGCTGAGGCGAACATGCTAACCACTAAGCCACCATGCAGCCGTAAAGTATATGTAATATGTAAAAAATAGGTGCCATTCTGTGCAAAGTTTAGTATCCATATGTTCTAGTATGAGACACCATGTGTCTATGTTCCAATTTTCATATCTTAAATAGATCTCCATTTGCTAGTGACCGTCTCTAAAATCTTACATCAGAAAGGGGCATGATTATTGTCTAAAATATAGGTAAGAGCAAAAGATTAAGGTAATATCTTTTCAAAAGTGATTGAGTCTGTAATTTCACAGTTGGTATTTGAGTCAGTGAATACAATTTATGTGTTAGGCCCTTTGGGCTATGTTAACACTACCATGTTGATGTAAACCTTTTTAAATCTGTTTTGCTCTAATTTGACCCAGATCTAAAAATCAGATTTGGGATACTGTCAGATGTGGTCCTTAATTGGAGATATGTCTGATTCATGGTTGTGCACTCTAATTAAGAAGTGTCAGATGATGTGAATTTATGTGATTTACATGACTCACAGCTTGTACATCATGAATTTCCTTTAAATCATTTATTTATTTATTTATTTATTTAGTGCTTTATCTTGACCTGATCATGTGAAGCTACATTGCAGTATATCATAATTGTGTCAAGTTAGTTGATTTAGTTACATGTGTGAACCATTTTATTATGATTAATACAACTAGCAAAATGCACCAATGTTCATATGCTTGGTGTTTCAGAAAACAGATGCATTCACAGTTAAACCAGATAAACCTCACTTGCTTATATGTATTTCAGATTATTTTAATTAAGAAAGCCTTATTGCTACAAAACTCCATACCACATTTTTCAAGATGACATTTTGACCTCTGTTAAGAGCTGGTGGTTCGGGGGAGAAAGTTTCGGGTGCTTGGCGACTACACAGATGACAGGCCACCAACCCATTTCCTGCCACACATTTGCTTACACAAACTATAAAGGGGCAATTTTATGGAAATTTAGAGCAGCTATTTCACCTTAAAGTTACATTTTGGGACAGTGGGAGGGAATAAGAGAACCTGGAGAAAACCCACATGGACCACTAAACATGGGGAAAAAATGGAAACCAGATCGGGATCCAAACCTGGATCCCTAGCACTGACAGGTGGACATGCTACATTTAGTCATTTAAACAGATGCTTTTATCCAAAGCGACTTACAAGATTTTTTTAATGGCAGAATGAAACAGGCATGTATTAATTGGAAATGTAATAAAGTGGGGCTGCAGTGGTAGGTATGTGAGTGTAATTCTATTGTGACAATGTTCTGTAGGGAATCGCAGGTGAAAGAGGAAAGGCAGGAGCACCAGGTGCACTGGGGATGAAGGTAAGGTTTAAGTTCAGCATACTTGTAAGGAACAGCATTCACTGCGACATGCTAATGGTTCCACAATATTATTATTACTCTTCCTTTCTTTAGGGAGAAGCGGGTTTACGTGGGGCCAAGGGTGATACAGGAATAAAAGGTAGCAAAGTAAGTACTGGCCAATTATCATGCGACAAAGCTCTAAACTATAAATCATGAATTAGACGTCGTCGTAGTTAACCTGTGCATGGTAAATAAATATAACTGAAATTCTATTACACACAACATCCACTTTTATGGATTATTTATTTGGTGGCAACATTAAAATATAGAAAGAACATTTGAGAGAATATGAGCATTTTGAGAAAATGTTTTGTACAAAACTTTAGGTTTGAACTCATTTAAATTTGTGGTGATGCTCTCAACCCTTCAAGACTGTAATTTATATAATTAAATAGTATACTGGATTACCAGATTACTGTGAAATGGCTACAAAAAATATACTGATTAGGATCCAAAGTGGCTAGAGTAAAACCAGTGAGTGGTAATCTTGACGTCAGTGATCAGATAGTTTGGACTGTAACAGTACCATAGCTATGTTTGGTTATAAGTTTATGAGAGCATAATTGCCATCTTGCTAAAATAAATAGCCTTTTTCTCCTCCCTTCTGATCTTAGTGACTTCAGGCAATAATTGGAATATGGGAGCTCACATAAATATAAACAAACAACGGCATCTGTCCATGAGCATGATATTTTAAAGTTTAAATATTGCTGATTAATTTCATTTTTTTGATTTTCTAGGCATCAATAAGTTGTCATTTACTTTTAGTCATTTAGCAGATGCTTTTATCCAAAGTGACTTACAAATTAGGGAACGTCACAAGTCAGCAGGAAAAAACAGCTACACTGTAGAATTATCAAAGCTGATCATTATCCGATCCAGACTTTTTTTTATTTAAATTTTTTATTAATAAATCTCATGTTCATTAAAATATGACAGAAAAACATCTACTAGTTTGGGAAAAACAATAAACACAGGCCAAGAATTTGCACAGGCTACATGCTCACCTCTCTCTCTCTCTACAGTATACATAATCAGGCTGGAGGCTTATTGACTTGAATAAAAAAAATCAAGGATCTGAGAGACTTTGCTGTTTACTGTGAGTGGCAGTTTCCATTGAGGGACTATTCCATTAAATCTCATTTAATTTCTTGTATATATTGTTTTTGTATTGTATATATAGGGTGAAAGGGGGGCTCAGGGTTTGCAAGGAAAACCAGGACCACCAGGACCAAAGGTAAACCTCTACTGAGTAAAACTTCTTCTGACTACCTTAGTGCCATATCAGTTCTGAAGACAAAGAACTTGCACCTCTGTGTCTGAATTGCACCACAGTGGTTGTCTTTATTCTCTGTACTATCGGCAGGGGAAAACAGTAATGCATATTTCTTTCTGAAAACATGGAAGAAGTAAAGTAAAAGGATGCTTATAATAATATGGTTGATAGGAGCAGAGTTAATTAAATAAAATGGTGTATTTTAGATGAGCTGACCTTCTCCCTTAATTGCTGCTGACAGTCTATGAAGAAATATAACAATGTATATACAAATGCATTTACATAATTAACAACTTAAATATTCTTTATAGCAACCTCAAGGTAATAAAGGTGAAAGGGGGGGCCCTGGAGAATCTGGTCCAAAGGTAAATATGTTTATTTTTATAAGAGTGCATTTATAATAGATAATTTGCCTTGGCAGCCAGGCACAACATATCTTGTGAAATTATAAATAAACATGTACAGTCATATGCAAATGTTTAGACCTTGAAAAGAATTTCATCATATTGTTTACTTGCACACAGATATGACTGTTCTATACATATTTAATTAACCTTTTCTACTGATTTTCTGAGTAGACCTAAATATCCAAGATGATTCTATGACATTAATAACTATTTGGGAGTAAATAATATGATGAAACTTCTCTTATCTCTTTCTCTTACTGCTCGCACAGTTTATTTCCTCAGGGTAAGGAGACTAATCTATGTAATTGGCATTCATTTGCCTCATTAAGAACAAGATGTTGTTGTTATATAGCCGTATCTCAATTTGTCCTCTTAAAGTCTATCCATTTCCCATACACAGGGGGATCCAGGGCTTCCCGGCACTCAGGGACCACCCGGCACAATAGGACCAAAGGTCTGTCTCATTTCTAAATTAAATTAAAAATAGAATCTGTGTACTGCCTTTGGGTTGTATTCTGGGGTATGTGTGAATATCACAGATCATGTGTAATGTCATTGTAGGACCTACATTACATACTACATACTATTGTAGAAATTACATGTGCTCTGGGTCACTTAGGACAGTAATTTCACAGTCATTAACATCAAACAAGTCCCTTTGTGCTCTAATTCCAGTTCATGGTCTTGGAACAATTCTGGTTTAATGAATTGTCTACATTTTTTCAAAATACATTCTTCTTCGAAAATTACTACATCTGATTTGTTTTCATTTATTTAAAAATGCTCAGGTTAACACTTTATTTTAAATCCCTAGGAACCTAGTTGCTAGCTTGTATATAATTCCTATGTGAAATAGAGACCATGTTACTGTTATTAAAGTAACAGAAAGATTGGGTCGGTAAATATTGCCAACATACTTCAAAACTTATTAACATGCGTCACGTATATTTACAGATTACTTTTTACAATGGTGCATTGTCTCAAATCAGCTTTAAAATGTTCTAAGCCTAAACACCTAAAGATCAAGACAAAGCAACAGTAGCAAAGAAAACCTTTCTGCTATTTGTTTGGTCTTTAAAGGAAGAAACTTTGTGAGGACCAAGTCTCAGTAGGGGACTCATCAGATATAAAAGTGTAACACAAAAAAAATGTACAGTTATATATATCCATCCATTATCTTCCGCTTTATCCTCTTCTAGGGTTGCGAAGGGGGGTTCCCCATGCCCATCCAGCGGAGAACATTTCGGGCGCTGGGAAAATACACCCAGGATAGGGCGCCAATCTATCGCTGGGCACACACTCACTCACACAGAAACACACTCCATAGGGGGTAATTTGGAGAATTTAATTGACCCTAATCCATGTTTTTGGACTGTGGGAGGAAACCCATGGGAATCCCTAGTGCTGAGAGGCAAACATGCTAACCAAGTCACGGTGTCGCCCCTATATATATATATATATATATATATATATATATATATATATATATATATATATATATAGTGTTTAATTAGAAAACAAATGTGTAGAATCAAAAATAGATAAACTGATTTCCTTCAGTCATTAAATAATCATAAAAATCCCTCTTTGTGAGAATCAATGATGATCAATGATCTTTTGCGGCAACATCCTGGCAAGGTGCCAACCCAGTTAGTCCAATACGAATTAACAAACGTTCATTATGACATGACATAGCACGCTTGATGGTTTTACTAAAATGCCCATCATTATGCTAGTGATTTGTGCAATTTCTGTTAATGTGCTGTGTTAATATTTTATAAAAAAGGCTTTGTAGATTGTTTTCCTTTAAATTATTCAGCAGAAACAGAGCCTTACACTGCTGCATACTACAATCAGAGCACCATTTTTTTTTCTGCATATTCTAATGTGATCAAATGTTTTTCCGGAGAATCCTGTGGTCCTGGTATAACTAACCAGAATAAAGCATTAGGTGAAGATTTACATTACATTTATTCATTTAGGAAACACTTTTATCCAAAACAAGAGAACAATACAGTAAGTTATGGTGCAATCAGACAAACCGCGGAAATCATCATTATAAAAAAGAAAACTTACCGTTGACCCGTTTTTTTTTTTTCTTTTAAAGAAAGTTCTTTCAGAATGTTTGTGTCTTGAAATGTACTGTGAACATGCTGAATGTCTTATTAACATTATGTCTTATTGAGTATACCTTGGCGGCATGGTGGCTTAGTGGTTAGCACGTTCGCCTCTCAGCGCTAGGGATTCCCAGTTCGAATCACCATCTGGGTGAAGTTTCCATGTTCTCCCCGTGTCTGTGTGGGTTTCCTCTGGGTTCTCCGGTTTCCTCCCACAGTCCAAAAACATGGATCAAGTCAATTAAGTTCTCCAAATTGCCCCATATAGAGTGTGTATGCGTGCGTGTCTGTGTGAGCGAGTGTGTGCCCAGCGATAGATTGGCGCCCTGTCCTGGGTGTATCTGCTTAGCGCCCGAAACGTTCTCCTCTGTTCATGTTCAGGTGGCACAGTGGCTTAGTGGTTAGCATGTTTTCCTCTTAGCGCTGGTGATACACTTTAAATCCCAATCTCGGGGGAATATTCATGTTCTCCCAGTGTTTGTGCGTTTCCTCCGAGTTCTCCGGTTTCCTTCCGCAGACCAAAAACATGGATTCAATGTATATTGATTGCTCTAAATTGTCCTTATATAGTCAATATGAGTGAGTGAGTGAGTGATCTGCCCAGCACCCAAAACGTTCACCCTGGATAGCATGGGAAACATAATGAATGAGGACGTTCAAGTTATTTTATCTATAGAGCACATTTTACAACATTAAATCATTTCAAAGCAGCTTTGTTGTGTTCTGAGACTAAACCCTCAAAGAGCAAGCCAAAGTGACAGTGGCAAGAAAAAACTCCTTGGTGTTGTTGGCATGTTAGATGGAGTATGCATGTATTCTCAGTGTGTGTGATTCCTTTCCAAGGTATTTGAAGTGAATTGAAAATAGTGCTTGCCCCATATGTGAATGTCTGAGAAACTGATTTCTTGTTAAATGTGTTTCTCCAGCTCTCAAAAAAAAAAAAGCTTAGTTAAAGATTGCACGAAAAGTCCTAATTTCCCCTTTGTAACGCTAAGTAGGGTAAATAGATTTAAAACTAAATAAATAATTGAATTTTGTAAAGGTTTAATGTTAAGTGGCATCACATTATCACATGATTCATTATCATTAACATGGCTGACATTGGCAATTCAAGTGGTGAGACAGATTGATAAATTGAGCTGTCTCTATTTAAGACTTGTGCCACTACTGATGATGGTATGTCAAATTAATATGTAGCATTTGGATTTAAAGAAGACTCACGTGTAGTTTTCACCTTCAAGTTACCATATTGTTTTATAACAATTGAAAATAACTATTTTTTCTCTTCAAAATTGCAAAAAACTTTGTTATTTCAAAATCTTCCCAAAAGTCATTGTTAATAAGACCCTATACCATACAAATTACCGCCCTTATAAAGAGCTAATTATAGAAATGCAACCTCATATAATCTCATCAGAGTTAACTGATGGAGCAACTTGTGCAGAAATAAAGGCCTCAGGTTCACAGTAATAGATTGGCAGTGCATGACATGAATCTCTAAACTTCTCATCAATAGTCCAGCTCCTAATATCTGAATAACTTGTTCTTAGCTCTGATTATGCCATTTAAAATTTATGCAAGACCTCCTGTAAGTATTTTTAAATTAAAATATCAATGAAGTTATTATAAGAAAACATTTGGTAACACTACCTAAATATGGTATTCATAATGCATTACTAACACATTTATAAAGCTCTATAAAGTATTCATAATGCTTTATAATACTTGTCAAAAGCATTTGTTAATGTCTATAAATGTACATATAACACTTATAAAGTGTTATAAGAACATGCCATAAGACTTAATAACACAAAGTAGCATAATGCATTATAAATTATATATTTCAAGTTCTCTTTACAGGCATAAAATAAAGTGTCATTGTCATTAATTACCTATTTGAAAGAGAGTGAATACATTTGTAAATTTTGGATACAAACTGTAATAATCTTCTTTTAAGTACAAGTAAGAATGTTTAACATCCAAAGAATCAAAAGTTGAAATAAGTTAAGATTATAATGCATTATGTCACTTTATTATAAAGCCTTATGTCAAATTGATATAACAATTTATCACTATGATTATGAATGTCTATGAACATTAACAAATGCTTAAGACAAATGTTATAAAACATTCTAAATCTTATAAAGCTTTATAAATGCACTTATAATGCA
>JAFMOD010000688.1:2546896-2571222 GCA_019802435.1 Corydoras maculifer | reverse complement strand
AATGGCTATACATACCAGAGACAATTTGTTAAAAAGTACAAATATCAATTTATAACAATAAAATGTATGATGTATGAATATAACACATATAAAATGAAGATCGACAAAAGATGGCTCTATGTAAACATGTGCATTATCTTACTTTCAATCTCATCACACTTAAATGCTGGCATTTTATTTGGCTGCTTGAAAGAAATGTCATCATGCTGACAGACCTAAAAACCTTTTATGGGTTATGTAAGGTGCATATTAAATGGATTTATAGCTGCTGCCTTTTGAGAATTAATTATTTAAAAATGAAACCAATTCCCACATAAGAATTATACAATATAAGTGGAACACTCAAGCTGGTCCTGACCTTCTGCCCTAAGCAAAATAATTTAATTTAATGCTAAGGGGATCTCCTATTCTAAGTTGTGAGCCATGAAAATCATTTGCCATTGGCACATAGTCACACCAATACCCCAGCGCTCCCACTTTAATCCTCAATATTTGAAACAGTTTTCTCCATCTGTCAGTCTAAGGATTAGTAGATCTGCATGGAAAATAATTATTAAAGTATTGAAGAACAGAAACCTTAAGACAACTGAATATAAAAATAAGAAACAAAAAGTCATTACAACATTAATGGAACTACAGACTAAATGCAACTATATTTTTAAATTTAAAAACACAGTGCTTCTTCCTTCCTCTTCTGCTTACAAACAAACATAAAACCAATAAATTTATCATGTGGGTGAAGTTTATTTAAACTTTATATAATAATAATAATAATAATAATAATAATAATAATAATAATAATAATAATAATAATAATAATAAAAATAAAAGTGAAAGAAGAAGAGGAAGAAGAAAAAAGGGATCTGAGCATCTGAGTTCGAATCCCAATCTGGGTGGGGTTTCCATGTTCTCTCTGTGTTTACGTGGATTTTCTCTGGGTTCTTTGTTTTCCTCCCACAGTCCAAAACCATGTATTTATGGTGAATTGGCTGCTCTCATTTTCGCTATCTAAATTGCCCCTATAGTGTGTGTGCCTGTGTGAGTGAGTGTGTGGCCAGTAATAGACTTGGGACCTGTCCTGGGTATATCTGTCTAGCTCAAATGCTATAGCTATGTCCGAAACATACAGCTCGGAGAGTTTCTTTTGTGCCTCTGGCTGTAAAAATTTTTGTTGGCAAAAAAAAAAGTTTAACTCTTTGAATGATTTTTAAATTATTATATTTAAATTTAAATTCTGGTACTAAATCAAAATCCTTCAGCCCAGAGTTCATGCACCAGGGGCATCTTTTTTACCATCAACTTTACCAGTAAATCAGAATGAGTAAGCATAGAGAGTCTCTTCTCCAGATGGTACCCCATCTCCTTTTTAAATGGTGCCACCACCAACTCAGTCTTCTCACCTGTACACCCCCAGCGACCCCAGAATAACCTCATTATGGACTGTTGTCCCAAGACAGTAGCCAAAATCACAATTTTCCATTCAGGTTGCCCCAGCACACATTGTATGTTCTTGTCAAGTATGGTTTTCCTTCCACTTTCAGTTTTTTACTATTTTTCCATGCACTGGACAATTTGCTTATCATGTTATTATTCATTACCTTTGTTTTATTTCATATGTGTATGTTTGTTCCCACAGACTGATTTTAACCAGTGGTAAAACTTCAATTCATGTGCTCATTATTGCTATACCACAAAAGAATAGCTGCATATAGAAAAAACAGTCAAGCAAAAGATGAATACTAAATACAACAGAGCCACTTAGTTTAAGTAAAGATAGGGAGGGAAGTCAAGTAAAGGAAAAAACTAAAATTGGTGGAAGATAGAAGTGTCCACTGAGCAGTTTTCAAACAATAAAGTAAATTAGAGCACATTGCCCACTTAGGCAATAAGTACAGACACTAAAGCCACTAATGGTAACAAATTAATTTGCAGCTTTTTTACCAGCTTTAATGCCACTGTTTTATCGGTCTCATATTTTAGTTACAGGACAATGATTATTTTTGTCTTCTTTTGTTCTTTTATTTAAGCTTCATGTTTATCGAACTTGAATTAATCTTTCAATGTTCTCATTTTTGCAACTTAACAGATGCTTTTTTTATATAATGGTGTGTTTTTATATTTCCAGCAACTCTGTGTGAGTCTTCTTTTAACTGTTTTTATATATTTTTTCCAGACTTGAAGCAAATTTTTAAAAAAGTAGTTTTTTAATAACTTCAGACTCAGGCATACATGCAGCATTACATTTAAGGGACAAACCTGTCTGCCTGTCTGTTATATTGTATTTTGGAGGTGACATGAATAGGGCTCTCATTAATGATTATTTTGATAATCGATTAATTGGTCGATTATTTTTTCGATTAATCGATGAATCAGATAAAAAAAAAAAAAAACATTTTGATAAATGTCTTTATTAAATAGGTCAACAAATGTCTGGTTTTATTTACAGTAAGAGTTTTAGGCATCTAAGTAGTAAACAAAAATAAAAAGTAACACTCGTTCTCCATCACTGTCATTATCCAGTAATCGGTGACTACATGTTTAGTTTCAGGTGGTGTATCATCACCGTGGTTCTTCCGTGCAGGTCAAATCATTTTCGCAAAGTTTGCATGGTTGTGTGAAGCTTGAAGTGCTCCCACACTTTTGATGATTAAAGATGAAGATTTTTTTTCTGCGTTGGTCATACTTCATTTGTAGAGCATATTAAACTTTGTTAAACTTGTTTCTCAGATTAAACCTCTGCTCCGCCTCGTTCCATTCAACCTGCTATTAATTTAAAAAAAACTGTAAGCAGCTACGACATTGCGAGTAACACGTAAATCATGCGACACAACAAATGGATAATGAAATTCGACACTTTTCATAATCGATTTTTATCGATTTTATCGATTCCTTGTTGCAGCCCTAGACATGAATAACGATCACTATGTAGGACCCACACTTCAGATCTGACAACCAGCACTAGATAGTTTTAGGGTCCTTTAGGAACTATGGAGATTCTATTAGACCCCGTTTGGTCTGGTCCTGTTAGACTTGTCTGGACAAAGATATATAAAGGGCCCAATCTTGCAACATAAAAATAAATAAGCAGATCCATCTGTAATCCATCTGTATCATGAATGACATAGTAAAACCAGTATAATGTGCTTCCATTTATTGACAAGAAAAAGGGATGATGTCCTCAGAATCAAAAACTTTAGTCATGTTAGTATTAAGCCTACTAGACTGCACTCTCGTATACACCTTTATCCCTAGTAGATGGAGATCTCCTCGGTTTCATCCCTATTATTATTATTATTATTTTTATTTACATTTTTTGATTATTGTTCACAAGAAGGTAAATATAGAGAAAGCATTGCAAATAACCATATTAATTTAACTTTTATTAGTGGGGTAGTACACATCAGTTCCTCCCACAGTATAAAAACACAGATTCAAGGTAAATTGAATGTTCTAAATTGCCCTGTACGGTATAGAGTGTATTTGTGTGTGTGTGTCTGTGCGAGTGTGTCTAGTGATAGTTTGCCGCCCTGTTTTGAGTGTACCTGCCCAGCGGCCAAAACGGTCAAAATGGGAACCCCCAACCCTGGTAAAGGATTAAGTGGAAGATAATGAATATTCTTTCTTGAAATATAAAGAAATATACGAGTGAAGGTATGGTAGAGACATGATATATGGCTTTCATTAGCAGAACAAAGCGAGTCATTCAAGTTGTGTTTTACAAATTGCAGAACATGCTTTCTCTCTGTTTATTTTATAGCATTGGTAGCAACAATTATGTTGAATCATCAGTGATGCTGATGTTCGTCAGGCAACATCTGTTATGAATTAGACTATGCTTTTAAGATTAAGTACTGCACTCAGGCCAATGATAAAATCCAAGACTAGACTGTTTTTAATATTTGACCCACAAACTTGCTGGGTTTAAATAACACTTGCTGGGTATGTTCACACTAGGTATTAGATGAAATGAAAAACAGTTTGCTGAAACCAGATCAACAAGGCTGGTTTTGTCATTTGCCATTGGCTGCTTAATATATGTTTCACTACAAATATTTTTTAATCTTCGCTGTAAAAAGTTAATTTTTTTCTAGTGTGTGGCAAATAAATTTTTATGGTTACTTTAGATACAAAAATGTGTACTTTATACATAAAATACAGTGATGAAAGAAGCATTCCTGAAGCTTTACTTAAGTTAACTTACTAATGCAGCAATTTAAAAACATTGCATGCATTAAAATAGATTCTGAACATTTCAGGCGATGGGCAGATACACCCGAGACAAGGAGCCAATCCATCTGTCACACAGGCACAGACACGCACTAGATAGTAGGGACAGTTTAACGCAGCCATTACACTATATATATATATATATATATATATATATATATATATATATATATATATATATATATATATATATTTAGTATATAATTGTTTGCTAAAATAATGATTAATGATTAAAATGATTATTTTAATGCGAACAGAAAATAATTTTTGGAGATCTTTAAAAAGTAAAGGTTTTGCACACTTTTTTACCGATAATACCAGCTCCCAGTCTTTGTAATTATGTGGCTTGCCATTACTGTGAGATTTTCTGTGATTTGATGTCTTTCATTTCTCACATGTAATTGCATTCATGACCTTTCACTCCCTCTCACTATCACACTTCTTCAGAGTACTACCTCTCAATATTATTTCCTCCAGCGATCTCTTTAGTTTCACTGTTTGATCCTGTCTTATGTAGAGGAGCCTTTAAGAGGAATCTGCGTACGTCTCTCACCAGAAAACGACTCATTAAACAAGACGTTATGCAGGAGGCGTCACTTCAAAGTGCCACATCTGCTCCTATTCCCTTGTTTCTCTTCTCATCTCTGCAGGCTCGGTGGGCAGCCAGATTCATTGATGTTTCCTTCTCACTACTGTGTATCTCTTGAGCTGTAGGTCCTTAATTAACCTGGTGCTTTGCTGATATGCATAGAACGGCTAGCATATCCGGGTGCATATTTATAGACATTGCTCAAAGAACTGTTATTTCTTACAAATGGTGGACTGCCAGTTTGCCACTGTTGGGCCTTTAAGTAAAGTTCTTACACCGGAGTTGCTTAAATCGTGTGATGTAAATACCTTTGTAAGTTGCTTTGAAAAAGACCATCTGGTAAATAATAATGTGAAGAAATACAGTTAGAGGCAAAAATATTGCTGAATTTCAGCAGTTTTTTAAAAGATCTTTAAGAAAGTCAGCGTTGCTCGGCATTAAGAAATCTGCACTAACCTGAACTGTTTACACATCAATTTACCTTTTACTTATTCTCACTGTCTCTCTCTCTCTCTTACACATACATACATACATACATACACACACACACACACCAGCCTAATCGCTTACACTCAATTTGTCAACAAATTTAAAATAGAACTGTTTTTGGCTTTATTGCTAGTACTGCTGGACATGGTTTGGTGCTGAAGCACTGGCAAAGACCTTGTAATGTCTTTAACAGAGTGTCAAACACAGCATGGATGTGCAAGGCCTGTGTAGTCTAAACTACTGCAAGATGATTGAACTACGTAAAGTCATTTTGCAGTTGCTTTTATCCAAAGTGATTTACAAGTATTCCAACTTAAAGGTCTGGATACATACTGACCTGGAATTTGACCCCATGACCTTTAGATTGATAGCCCAACACCCTAACCACTGAGCTATTGAAACTGAAACTGAAGGGAATCTTGGTCCTACAGCAAGACAACAACCAAGACAAGTACACACATCGTTCTATTGTATAATAATAATGCTTTTAAATGCCTTTAACAAAGTGCAGCACAGCAAAATATATAAAAAAAAATCTACATATTTATATATAATTTTATATTGCTCTGTGGGCTGCATGGTGAATTAGTGGTTAGCACATTCACCTCTCAGTGCTGGGGATTCAGATTCGAATCCCAATTTGGGTAGAATTTCCATGTTCTCCCCATGGCCACGTGGGTTTTCCTGTTTCCACCCACTGTCTAAAAACATGGATTCAAGGTAAATTGAATGCTCCGAATTGCCCTATATAGAGTGTGTGTGTGTCTGTGTAAGTGAGGGTGCCCAGCAATAGATTGGCGTCCTGCCTTGGATGGACATAGGGAACCCTCTCGCGACCCTAGTAGAGGATTAGGTGGAAGATAATGAATGAATATTGGTCTGATGACTAATATATAAACCAGGAAAAAAAAATTGTATTAAACTTTTCAGAACTGTCAATTAAAATTCCATATATCATTGGTTTCAGCTGTTGTCTTTAGTCCCTGCGGATGTTATAATTTTTAATATTATGATACTTTACACTATGGTTTATGACCATTCCAACTAGGGTGAATTGTAATAGTTCCATGGCAGGCTCAGACCCTCTGTTAACAGTGGAAAGGAAAATTATAATTAATGAATGCATTTAAGATTAGATTAGTAAATGATAAATTATGATTCCTGCAGAAAAAGAAAGCTTTGCTCTAATTCCTACGACCGTATGTGGCAGCATTTGAAATTACATGCTTGTAGATTTATGTAAAGTATATTAATAGAGAATGTAGTGGTGCCCCAAATGAGGCGAGAAAAGCAATCAAAAACTCAAATGTTGCATACATGTATGCATTCTGTCTCTGTAATTGTCATTGTTCTTGGCAAAATACCATATGTTTAATAACCTAACAAGAATGTAGACTTAATTAGGTGCTGTTAATGGCATTGAAGAAGAATGGTAATGAATGTAGAACGAGAAATGAGACAAGAGGAGTGTGATTAATGACAGGGCGTTTGTGGGGCCTGTTCTTCACAGTATGCATCATTTCATCTGTCAGTCAAAATGTTGGCATGGAACAGTAGTACATTTAATTTCTTTGCTGTTCTTAGGGCATTCGTGGACTTCCTGGTCAGACAGGGCCAAGCGGACCTCGGGTAATGCTGATTGCTTTTTTTTTTTTTTTTTTTACAGTTTACCCTCTCATAACTCACTTCATTTCTTTATCTACTCAGATGACAGTTTACTAGGTACACCTATGTTGTACTTACATTTATTGGTTTTTTATCATATATTTATGCCTTTAGACCATTGTAAAAAGACATTTTGTAAGCATTCAGAATCTGACAGACATGGCCATCTCTTGTAAGAGACCGGCAATGGATACAAACAGTCCAGGTATTAGTTTTTGAGCTTGAGCATCAAAGCACAGATGCAATATAATATGTGATGTTTTCCAGATGGAATGGAATACAGATCATATTGTGTTGGTTCCAGTGGTGCTGCATATTAATGTCAGACAGGTTAGAACAATCACAAATAGCCAGCCTTTAAATTTGGTAGAAGTCAGGGAATTTTTACATCATGTGACCAAAAGTTTGTGTTTTTTTAATGTTGCGAAAAGTTTTTTCTAAAGGCCTATATCAATTTTAGTCTTTACAAGGCATAAACTCAACTTTTTAAAAAAGAAAAAATGAAACTTTAATTATTAATTATAAATTATTAGTAATTATAATTCATCCTTTAACTTAAATTAACTCTGTATTTATGCCACAAAATTTAAGGAATATCTCAATCCAGTACATAGGAGATGTATGTCTGAACCCATGGTTGGTCGACTTTGTTCTTGTACTGTATGTAGTGTCTATCTCTATTTCACTGTTTACCTTTGTTCAAAATGGCATCTTAGATAGAATAACATGGGCACACTACACAAACACACTTGAAAAGTCTTTGTGTGGCATAATTATTTATGCATCGTTTGTTGCTTTTTTAGAGCTTTCCTCACGAACACAAAATCCTAGGCAGAATAAAAATGTATGAGTTCACTCAGTCCTATCCAGTTGTTGCATTCACAGGAATTACATTGGTATTGATCTTGGCTTTGTGTCTGGAGCTTAGGGGGCTAAAGGATCACCTGGACAGAAAGGACCTGCTGGACCTAAAGGACCTCCTGTAAGTGAACATCTCTCTTGTGTACTGCAACATCACCTTCTGTACTTGGTTTTCTGCTAGTGGGAACTGACCCATAATAATTAGATATAGAAATCTCCTCAAATCATGTGTCAATCATATGTCAATCACAATAAAACGGGCAAATAGGAACGATTCATCCATGACTAGGTCAATCACAATTCAGCCAGCACAATTTGTTACAAAACAAATGCAATCAATGTTTTAAAGACACAGTGAGAGAAAATCGAGTATCGTGACCTCTGTTGGTAAGTTTGCACTGTTGCAGTGTACAGTGATACAAAGCTCATCATTCACTGCTGCCATCTTGTGGCATCCTAACCCTCGTTATGTAGAGCCTAAAAACAAGTCTTGAACAATATTTGTGTAGGTAAAAAGAACACTCATCCAGAAAGGTTATTTTTAAATAAGTTGTATGAGATATATAGCATATTTAACCTCAAAATTAAGAAAATTGGTATTATGGAGAAATTATTACAATGTTTGTTAAAGAGCTAAATAGTTCATCTTACATCTGCAAAAAGAAAACCTCCAAACAAGTTAAAATCAACTGCATTTTTTTTTTAATATTAGAAAAAAATTTGTAATAACTGACCGCACACTCACCATCATGTCTTGTTAAAATCGTGTTTTGTCATGTTCTAAATACATAAATGCATTCTGTGTCTTAATAATAGTATCTATTATTGTTAATATCCTAAATTTAATAAAAAACATTTAAGCTGTAGATACTTATAAACATTAAATAATTAAATATTAAATAATTCAATATTAAACAGTAAAAATACTGTGGATGTTAGAAAAAGTGAGAAATCTTTGGCTCAAACATGTAAAATATGTTTTTAACCACACCATCAAAAATTAAACAGGGCATCTTTTATATTATAAAACATAAATAACATTTTTATTATTGTTTTCAATCTAATTTCTATAATGATATGCAATAATGTATGGTGACTCTCCATCCATATCCATAATTGTGCAGATTTATGCCGTGTACATTTTCCATTCTGTGCTATTTATGGCTTGGAAACATAAGAACTTTCACATCATAAGCATAAGTAAGCTGTCACATTGATGGCAGCAAATTCCAACAGAATGCCTTGAAGGACTTGCTAAACCTTTTAGCTTTTTCAGTTACCCATGCATGCTTCTAATTGTGGCATCATTCATATAGTCACAAATTCTGGTAGTTCATCATGATGTGTGCTGGCAGGATAAACGATGTTTGTATTATGATTGATGACATCCGTGTTGTGATAATCAGATTTTCAAAACAAATTAATAGATTTATAAACTTTTATACAGCTTTCCTGTGTATGTTTCAAGTACTTAACTTTTTAAAACTGTGATATGCCATTTGTTTATATAACATTCAATAATATTCAGCTGTCTTCTGTAATTTATTTAAATACAAGGCAGTACTAAGGTTTCAAACCTAAAGGGATGTGCTCCTTTCCTTAAACCAAATATAAGGCTCTTTGTAGCTGCATAATTTCACTGTTCACCAAATGTAATACCTTTAAAACCTTGAATTTAATAAAATCCAAAAAAGTGCGGATGAAAACTTAGATAACTCAAAAGCACTGGGGAGCATAACAGGGTGTAAAACTGGATGTACAGCAGAAAAATATTGGGGCAAATGTCTTTGTGAACAGTGGGAAAAGACATGAACAGAATTCTAGATATGATTGTCATGCAGAGTTGTCATGACACTGGTTGATTCTGAAATACAGGATGCATGTTTTCAGGTCTGGCTCACGCAATCATGGATCAGAACCCCAATAGATGACTTATTTGTAGGCATAGGGCAGCCCAGAAGAGTTTAATTAGCCAAAATGCCACTGTTGTTTTCCGAGGCAAAGAAGTGTCCAAATTTGAGTGGTAAATTGAGGTTAGAGGTAAATTGCCAGAACGCAAACCCTAGCATCTATAACAGGCTGCATGCATGGCTAATGCATGCGCACTAGCCTAAATGAGTGCTACAACAATAACAAGTGTGTATATTTGTGTTGTGTTTACTCGCAGCATCACAAACCAGCCAAAATTCTCAGCTTTACAAATAAAATTGTTGATTGTGTTTGGTTAACTCTGTCTTCAGTCCTCACTTTGTGTGGACTTTCTACATATGGGTATAGCAATGCTCATGAAACTCATTATGATGATTTTGTGAGTGAGTTATTCATTCATTCATTCATTATCTCCCGCTTATCCTCTATTAGGGTCGCGGTGGGGATCCCCATGCCCATCCAGGGGAGAACGTCTCGGGCAGACAGACCCAGGACAGGGCACGAATCCATCGCTGGGCACACACTCACTCACACAGACACACTCTATATGGGGCAATTTGGAGAATTCAATTAACTTGATCCATGTTTTTGGACTGTGGGAGGAAACCGGAGAACCCGGAGGAAACCCACGCAGACACGGGGAGAACATGGAAACTCCACCCAAATGGGGATTCGAACCAGGAATCCCTAGCGCTGAGAGGCGAACGTGCTAACCACTAAGCCACCGTGCCGCCCGTGAGTGAGTTAAATTATAAATAATAATTTTTTATTCTGAGTTTCCATGTTCTCCCCTTGTCCGCGTAGGTTTCCTTCGGGTTCTCCGGTTTCCTCCCACAGTCCAAAAACATGGATCAAGATCAATTGAATTCTCCAAATTACCCCATATAGAGTGTGTGTGTCTGTGAGTGCCCAGTGATAGATTGGCCTGGGCGTATCTTCTCAGCGCCCGAAACGTTCTGGATGGGCATGGAGAACCCCCTAGCGACCCTAGTAGAGGATAAAGCGAAAGATAATGGATGATATTTTCTCTTCTTTTATTTATTTTGCATTATGGTCAAATTGTAGTTGAATCAGGATCTCATATGTTGAGCTGTTCCAGTGCTACAGTTCAGAATAAGACTTTATGGAGGTTATTTTTGTTGTGATGGAAATCTATCAAATGCTTTTATAATTATTCTCTTTCATTATACAATCATTAGCAAAAAAAAAAAATTATATAAGTGTTCATGGATTTTATAATTATTTTAAAAGTTGACATTTTTCATAGTATTCAATTCAATTAAATTAGATCATTTATGTGAATATATATATATATATATATATAAATGTAATAATTATTCTTAGGCTTTGCTTGTTAAGCTCAGTGCAAATCTGATGTCAAATTACCTTGTGCCTTTTGTTTATAGCCTTGGCTGTAATTCTATTCAGTGATTCAATTCAGTAAACGTCATAATGTCTGTAGTCAGTGATGCGTGTTATCTCTTCTGACCACAGTATTGCCACAATATTTAACTTCTCTGCTTTAACACTCTAGGGTATTATGGGTCCCCCAGGACCTCCTGGAGCAGTTGGACAAATCGGCCCCAAGGTTAGTTTAGAATTAAAAATCACCTTCAGCAATTATGATAATACAATCATCTTCTGTGATGGCATGCTTATATGGAAATTACTTTTAGTCTGTTCAAAAAAAATTACATCCTTATCATACTGATTAGTAAAATGAATAAGCATAAGGTAGCCTGCGGAACTGAGTAATTATGCACAATGCATGGGAAGTGTAAGTCTAGTGTGTCTACAAATCTACAGGGCAGTCCAGGAGATAGGGGATTACCAGGTGTACCAAGCCTTCCAGGTCAAAAGGTGAGCTTCAACCTTCTAAAAACCTTCCAATGGATAAAGGTATGGTAACTGTGTAATGTGCCTAAGTGGCCTGTTTTAGATTAATTCAATTTTTCCTGCAACACATTACAGTTTTTTATTAAATGTGTTGTGTTGTCTTTGTGCTCCAGTGCCTTTTTTTTTTTACACATGTCATGTAGTAAACAAATGAAAAGATGCTAAATCCTAAAAATGATGGTAAATGGTTGCAGGGCACACAGGGAGAACCAGGCCTACCAGGTTTACAAGGTGCTTTGGGTCATCCTGGTTTTAAAGGACACAAGGTGAGAACAATATTCTAGGACAATGTAATCCCCAGCGATATAACTAATGGATAATTTGTTACTTTGAAAAGTGATGCAATATTTCCAGACATAACAATGCAACAGGAAACGACACAGATTGTGTGCAAAGGCAATTACTATTTTAGACTCACAAATATAATATTCATTCATTATCTTCCGCTTTATCCTCAAATATAATATAATTGATGTAAATGTATTTTATTAATATATGATTATTTGTTTCTCAGGGTGAAATGGGAGAACCTGGACCAAAGGGTGTTCAGGTACAGACATTTAACCTCTTATCTGTTATTTTACAAATGGGGCAGCATAGTAGTTAATACCTTCTTGTCACAGCGTAAAGGTCCTGGGTTTGATTTCTGGGGATGTCAGACTAGGATTTGCATGTTTCTTTTGTGTCTGCATGGATTAATTCCTCTGGTTGTCAAAAAATGCTAGAAGATAAATTTATGATATAAAATTGCACCATGTGGATAAATTGGTCTTTTTGTTTACCCAGGGTGTTTTCCTGCCTTTTGTAATATAAGTGTAGGCTCCAACAGCACAGACAACCCTAAACAGGAAAAGTAAAATGGAAAAATATAATACAGAAAGAACACTTTTAACATACTATAAATTGTATCATGCATAATAATGCATAGTACTTGTTATATTATTATGGAATGCTTTATGTTTTTTTCTTTAACCACAAGTATTGTTGGCACCATTTTAAATTTGCTCTGCATGGTGCAGCTCAGCTCAGCATGTTCTCTTAAAGGTTATTCAGGACCCCAGGTTGTTGCTTGGCATTAAATACAAATGACAACCTTTCATTATCTGAGGGCCTATAATGGAGACCACCTTTCATCGTCTTTTAGGGAGAGCAAGGCGGTGATGGATCTCCTGGGGTGCCTGGCCCACAGGTAAGGACACAACCACCATGTTTCCACTAGGGGGAAGCATATTCAACATGGGTATAACCAACATTTTATTCATGCTTTAAGTGTATCGAGACTGAAGGCTGAATGCTGAAGATAAATGACAAGATACCTTATATATTAATATAGCATAAAATGGATAAAATAAAACCCACCACAAAAATATAGGCTTAGATTAATTAAAATCTGATAAAACCATGGATTACTTAAAAACATGTTTTGTTTAAATTTTGATGATGCAACCACTCTAAAACTAAATGAAGAAATAAGTTGCTTTAACACTAAAGATAAGTCTCTGCAGCATTGTTAATTAAAAGATAAAATGACAAGAGACATTTAATTAATTATCTCTATATCTAAAAAAAAGAGTTTAACATTTTAAACATTTTAATTGAAGTTAATTAAAAAAAACAGAGTTAATGTCTGTACATTAATCAGAGTAATGCAAATGCAAACCAACAATCTCATTTAAATAAATAAAGTTTACTCTCACAAATATAAACAAGTGGAGTGTTTCTTTGATTGGAACCTGGATACCTAAACGTGGAAATAAGGGATTAAAGAAAAAGAAAAAAAAAAACTGCATAAGTACTGTAAATGTGTAATGGTAAGCTGTCATTTTTTTTAATTAAACTGTTGGGTAGAATATTGGTAGGACACATTACAGAATAAGATTAGTGGAGAGTTGTAAATTTTTTTCTTGACCAATGAGCTACAGCCTTTAAACTGAGCCAAATCATTCATCTAAATCTATAGTAAATGATTCAATGACAACAAGTCCAAGCTACTAATAAGGTCATTTAGGTATCCTGATTGATATAATCTTAAAATCCTGAGCATATACCAACAGTAAAAGTCTAGAAGAGAAGCGCTATAGGAAATAAATAAATAATCTCATCAAACAGGATCTACATGATAACTCAGAGCTATTAGGCTGATTATGAAATGTTATGCAAGTGTCTCAATTACTTAACAATAGCTTTTACAAGTATTTCTTATGTTTGCATAATTTACAAAATAGCCAAAAATGTTATATTAATTGATAATATATATTTTTAGATGCACATGTACCTTAGCCCAAGTTAATTAAATTAACTTTTAATGATGTTAAATGAAGATAATAATTAAATTTAATAAAGAAAATAAATGTTCAATATTTATAAAATTATGACAGTTTAATTTTTTTTGTATAAAATCTGTACAAAATAATATCAAAAAAGCATATGTTCCTCACACATAAAAATGTAGGAATTATTTACATATTTATTTCAGATCTATTTGTAGCCACTACAAATGGAACTGATGACTGTAGACCTTTCCAAAGTCTTCTCGGTGACAAATAATCAATAGAAAGCTTTCTGCTGTCATTAGAAACTCACCCCCTTCACTGGTCTGATGTGATTACCAGCAATGGGCATTAGTAATGTAATTAATGTTAAAGATTGGTCTTTAGTGCATAGCTTTTGCCTTTTATGTTTGGTTTTGTTGTGGAGCCTTCCATTATACCCCCCTCTTTTTTTATCTAGAATTACCTAAATATTATTCACTAAAAAATTTCCAATCAAGACTTTTAACATGCACTTCATTTTTTTTCTGCATACATCAGGGTGAAGCTGGACCCAAGGGAAGCAAAGGAGAGGTTTGTCAAATTCGACTTGTGGTTTGAATTTAATCTGTTTGACCCATTTCACACCAAAAACAAGATTGTCTCTCCTAGCCAAAAAAATTCAGGGAGAGTGACACACTTTTGAGGTATGAAAGACGCGTCCATGGGGTGTTTACATCTGACAGGTTGACAGTTATCAGGCTGAGCGAGCATCCGATGTAATGCAGTGAGCATTGAGGGCGCTGTAGCCACCAGTGCCATTCCATCACTTGCACTGACATGTCAAGAAAACATGCATGAATGAACTGGACTTACATTGCCTGTCAAATATTTGAAAACTCATTGCATTCTTTGTAAGATATGTTTGATTTTTATTCATTTCGAACACCTTGAACTCAGTGAAGAGATACAGGAGAGGGTTCAGACATAGTCTATGGAGTCTATAATGAAATGACCGTTTCAGTTACCTTAACCCTGCAGCATTTCTTTAGGAGAAGCTAGGTAGAAAGGCTTGTGAGTGAGGTCTGTATTAAGTTTCACATGCATCTGGAATATCTTGCAACTTAAAGAACTTTAAAGCCATTTTCATGATGACTGTGCATATACTGTACAAAACAAACAAGGTTCTTGATATATATCCTGTCACTGTTGTTTTATTAGGGGTGTAAATCAGAGCCTTTTTGACAATTCGATGCAATATCGATTCTTCAAGCCAGCGATTCGATTATTTTCGATACTTAAGAATTCCTAATGATACAATTTGATTAGACTACATACGATTTAATACTTAATTTTGTTTTTACATTAAATCTATTAAGTTTAAAAAAAAAAATTAATTAGCCTTTAATTGAGAGACAAAAACAGTATTCTATTCGCACAAGGTTTATTACAATATAGCAATATATCAAACTGAACAGACTGGAAAAAAGAACAGTTACTCCACAAAAAGAGTAAAATGAACACTTACAGACATGTTTTACAGAGTTGCATTTATCTGCCATTTTAGCAGGTTTTTGTGATTAGCGCTGGTGTTTGGAAAAGTGGGAATATTTTATGTAAACATTTAGTTGGATAAGAGACGCAACATCTAAATAATAAATAAAAGTTGATTTTATATTTTGTGTGTGCGTTTAAGGTTTTACTTTCTTCTTCCTCTTGTAAAGTATAAAGGAAGTTGGAAGGCAAAAATGAGGTAGCGCCACCCACAGCTTTGGAGGAAGTATTATGTGTACGTCGGTGCGGTAAAAAAAAAGAAGCAGCATTATAGACACATTATTCAATATTCATATGGAATCACTGGCTGTAGAATTAATTCATATTTACTTCTAATGTTTCTATGTTTGATTCTATGTTTTATCATGTTGAAAACTACAGGTTATACTGTTTCCATGTACAGTATATACTAATACACTCACGGGCCACTTTATTAGGTACACCATTCTAGTAACGGGTTGGACCCCCTTTTGCCTTCCGAACTGCCTCAATTCTTCGTGGCATAGATTCAACAAGGTGCTGGAAGCATTCCTCAGAGAGTTTAGTCCATATTGACATGATGGCATCACACAGTTGCCGCAGATTTGTCGGCTGCACATCCATGATGCGAATCCCCCGTTCCATCACATCCCAAAGATGCTCTATTGGATTGAGATCTGGTGACTGTGGAGGTCATTTGAGTACAGTGAACTCATTGTCATGTTCAAGAAACCAGTCTGAGATGATTCCAGGGGGGGGGGGGGGGGGGGGGGGGGGGGGGGGGGGGGGGGGGGGGGGGGGGGGGGGGGGGGGGGGGGGGGGGGGGGGGGGGGGGGGGGGGGGGGGGGGGGTTTATGACATGGCGCATTATCCTGCTGAAAGTAGCCATCAGATGTTGGGTACATTGTGGTTATAAAGGGATGGACATGGTCAGCAACAATACTCCGGTAGGCTGTGGCGTTGCAACGATGCTCAATTGGTACCAAGGGGCCCAAAGAGTGCCAAGAAAATATTCCCCACACCATGACACCACCACCACCAGCCTGAACCGTTGATACAAGGCAGGATGGATCCATGCTTTCATGTTGTTCATCTTTGATTCATCTTTCATGTTGTTCATCTTTGATTCATCTTCTATTGTCCAATTTCGATGAGCTTGTGCAAATTGTAGCCTCAGTTTCCTGTTCTTAGCTGAAAGGAGTGGCACCCGGTGTGGTCTTCTGCTGCTGTAGCCCATCTGCCTCAAAGTTCGACGTACTGTGCGTTCAGAGATGCTCTTCTGCCTACCTTGGTTGTAACGGGTGGCTATTTGAGTCACTGTTGCCTTTCTATCAGCTCGAACCAGTCTGGGCATTCTCCTCTGACCTCTGGCATCAACAAGGCATTTCCGCCCACAGAACTGCCGCTCACTGGATGTTTTTTCTTTTTCGGACCATTCTTTATAAACTCTAGAGATGGCTGTGCGTGAAAATCCCAGTAAATCAGCAGTTTCTGAAATACTCAGACCAGCCCTTCTGGCACCAACAACCATGCCACGTTCAAAGGCACTCAAATCACCTTTCTTCCCCATACTGATGCTCGGTTTGAACTGCAGGAGATTGTATATATATATATATATATATATATATATATATATATATATATATATATATATATATATATATATATATATATATATATATATACACACATACACACACACACATACATGCATCCACACACACATTTTTATTTATATAAAAGCCATGTTTTTGGACTGTGGAAAGAAACCAGACAACCCGGAGAAAACTCACACAGACACAGGGAGAACATGCAAACTGCACCCAGACAGGTTTTGAACCTGGAATCCCCAGCGCTGAGAGGCAAATGTGCTGACCACTAAGCAACAATGCCACCTGCTGCATTATAGCACTTTATTACAAATGTATGTATCTCTGCCAAAAAAACCATAAGGAGTTTTTACTATTTACCCATTATGTTAATGTCACAGTATAGGGCATGAATTGTAAACTGAGAGACAAGCAGCTCCAATAGAGTTCACTGTATTCAGTAAGTAATAAAAATAGCAAGCATCAACAACAACAGGCAAAACAAAGAGCTGAGATATTCTAACAGGCGTCCGAGTGTCTAGTAGCGAATGCAGCTGTATAGGACAAGGCCATAGAGCACTGCATAGCAGGAGCTATTTCTGCAGAACATAAATACAAGCAGTGTAGCATTGTGTTAACATAAAAAAGCAAAATCTATAAGATTGGAAGAAGTGGGGTGGGAAATAAAAAAAACTGTAAATAACTGTAAATGCTTAAACTCATAGAAATTGAAATGGCCACACCCAAGACTAGAACAGCAGTTAAAAGGTAGACGGCATTGCAAGATAATGCCGATCAGATTCAAAGGATGAGGTTTTGCTGTAACACATGCAACAAGCTGCGACTGTTTCAAAAACCAGCCCTGAGTAGGTGCCAACTGAAGTGGGTTCACAACAAAATTATACCTGCATCTGCTTCTCTGTTTTACACTGATGTGCAGCCTGATGCATCTGGTGGGTAAAAAGCATGTTTACATGATGCTGGTTTTTGGAGAGGGTTATCTGTAGCATCACCTTAACAACATAATGCTCACAATAAGATATTTTAGACCAGGAGGGTGAGATTATATGTTTCATGAACCTTTTAGTAATTTAAATATTTTTAAATATTACATTTGTATGTTATGAAAATGTCACTGCAGGTCTTCCATGGTGCTTCTTTTACTAGTATTTATTATTGAAATTGTTTTAGTTCTTGTTGCAATGTCATCAAATAGTACATTACTGTTGTTTATTGTTTATTTCTCATTTTTAATTAATTCTTAATCATTTTATATGTTCTTGATGTTCTTCCCTTTTCTTCCAAATAGAAAGGCTTCCCTGGGGAGGCTGGAGCAAAAGGACTGGATGGTAAGAAAGGAGACACAGGACACCTAGGAGTAGTTGGACCTCGTGGTACACCAGGGCAAGATGGATTACCAGGAAATCCGGGACTTCCAGGATTTCCAGGCAAACCTGTAAGTCCAAATTTTAATTTGCTCATGATTATCAAAGTGCGAAACAAATGTTATAGTGGAAAACATTAAGGTTTGTATATCAGGACAATGAGAAAAATTATTATTATTTTTTAACGTTGCAGCATTTATGGTTCATTAGAACAATAAAACATTTTAGTTGTTTAGCTTTAAACCCTCATTTGGATAAGGTATAAACTAAATATGAATTATCCATTTGTGATACACATCATATGTGTAAGATGGATAAGTGTTTTATTGTAAATAATGTAAAATATGGAATACATGGATTTTTTCAATTTTGCACCATCAGTAATAAATCATGTAGAACAAAATAAATCTCAAGGAAATGTCCAATATGTGTTTTCAGGGAAAACCTCCTTCTGATGAGCACTTGAAAAAGCTCTGTGGAGATGTACTGAGAAGTGAGTAACTATTTATACCAAAAAAGCATAGTTTAACACGAGGGCTTTCAAACTATAATAAGATGTATGTATGCAGTATTACAGCTGGTGGCATAACCCGGATAGGGATTTATGATAAATGCAAAATGGGACCTGGTGAATCTTAAGACTTCAGAATGTGAGGATAAAAAAAGCTAGAACTACAATTACAAACTGCAAAACTAAAAATAATATGTCTAACAAGGTACCAGCTACTGAATTTTTTTCTCCCAAAAAAAACAACAAACAAAAAAAAACCCTGCAAAATAAATCAACAACACAGGTTTAGAAAAAAATGCTATTTGGATGTTGTTTAAAAAATTCATTATTTGACACATACGGTATTGCAACCCACATTCTGACCTAAGAATGGCAATTTGTTTATTGACCCATAACTGTATAAGTAGTCCCTGTAGAAAATTAGACTATTAGATTTTATAATGCTATCATAACACTTGTACTTGGAGATGCCACCTCATTGTAAAATAAGACACATATATTGCATCGTATTTTATCATTCATCACTTACTTTACTTTAATATTCTCACAGAGTGGACATCTATTCACCTCACCTTTAAACACAAATGTCCTTTATTAGATTAGATCATGATTTTGTTTTTACAATAATGTACTAATATTTTCAACTGACTTGCTGTCACAGGGAATGGCAGTAATTGAAATTGATTCTTGTAGTTTTCTTTGATTTAGAATAATGTTGAACACACTACCCTGCACCCTATACATGATCTTGTTTTAAATAATTGTGTTTAATACAATTGTTAAACATTAAATTTAAATTTGACAGTTCAAAATTGAACGGGTCAAAGCTTAGAACCAAAGCTGTTAGTGTAGACTTTGGCTCTGGCTGCTGTGTCGTCATGCTGATGTGTAGTTGCGATAATTTCTAAGGAAGTTAATTCACTTGGAGTCCTTAATTACATTGTTTGACTGATGAGCCACATGCATCTGCATCATCTTCCCTTAGTCTTTAAAATTACTTTATACAATGAAATGATGTAGAAGGCTACTGACCAAGCACTTTACACATTATTTAATACTGGCCATTAGTTTAGTAATTTAATCCCTGACCTTTTCCTTCTGCTGATTCATTTTAATATTACAAGAAATAAACTATCTAGAATTGTTTTAAAACTAGGTGACATTGTTTTCTTTAGCTGTAGAAATATTGGGTTAGATTGTATTATGATTTCTTTTAAAACATGTACAGTAGCAGTATTTCTAGAATTGTGACGTACTATTACATTTTTACATTTACATTTAGTCATTTAGCAGACGCTTTTATCCAAAGCGACTTACAAGGTGAGCACAGGGTTAAACACAACAACCCTGGAGCAATGAGGGTTAAGGCCCTTGCTCAAAGACCCACGTTGGTAACTCCAGTGGACCTGGGATTTGAACCGCCAACCTTCGGCTTGATAGCCCAACGCCCTAACCACTGAGCTACCACACCCAGTAAAACTTTGATTATTTCTTTATACTGTTTAGATGTGTGAGTGTGTGTTCATTAACATGTAGATTTCTAAAGCAACATAGACATGTGTTTAATAATGTAAAACTAACTCCATCAGTTAGTATAGACCTTAAAACCAATTCCATCTTTAAGAACCTGGAAAACCGTAAACTTCCCAGAGTAAACTTGACTGAATTTTCTTCTTAATCAGCAAATTTAGAACTCTTTAAATAAGAAAAATGTTAATGTAAAGTATATTTGCTACACAAATACTATGTTCTCAGGTCTAAAGCAATTATCATGTTTTTTATTACATAAAGGTTAGTGATATTTCCTTTTAACATAATAGTTTATTAAATTGCTACTCAAATTAAAAAATATATACATATATTTTAGAAGGGCGGCACGGTGGCTTAGTGGTTAGCACGTTCACCTCTCAGCACTAGGGATTCCCGGTTCGAATCCCAATCTGGTTGGAGTTTCCATGTTCTCCCCATGTCTGCGTGGGTTTCCTCCGGGTTCTCCGGTTTCCTCCCACAGTCCAAAAACATGGATCAAGTCAATTGAGTTCTCCAAAATTGCCCCATGTAGAGTGTGTTTGTGTGCGTGTCTGTGTGTGTGAGTGTGTGCCCAGCGATAGATTGGCGCCCTGTCCTGGGTGTATCTTACCAGCGCCCAAAACGTTCTCCCCTGGATGGGCATGGGGAACCCCCTGCGACCCTAGTAGAGGATAAAGCGGAAGATAATGAATGAATGAATTAATTTAGAAGGCAGAGGCTAAAGTTTAAACAAGAACTAAAGATTGTGATCATATTGCTTAATTTGTCTAATTTGCATTGACTTCTATTTTTTATGGCAATTACAGATTATTGCATTGCATTGCATGGCACCACTATAACTAAGTGATTTAATTGATTACCAATATATGAGCTCTGCTTACAAAATGCAGGTCTTCTTTCAATCCTTGGGTAAAAACTTTTCTCGGCTTTAGAAAGATCTCCTGCCTGTACTTATGAAATTTATTATGAATTACAGAATATTTTCTTGTTTTTTTTTTAAATTCCTTTTTTTTTAAGAAAAGATGTTGATGACAATGTTAAAAACATCATATACATAATATATTAATTGTAATTCTTTATTGAATTAGCATCATTTTTTAAGGCTTATCATTGACGATAAACTGACCCAATTTATATTACAGATACCATTACATTACATTGTCATTTAGCAGATGCTTTTATACCAAGTGATTTACAAATGAAAAACAGTTCAACTTATGGAAAAAGGTGTAACATGCACGGCATGATGGTAAATGAAGGCATTACCAGACCCAACCACACGGGACAGAAAACCAAATACTTCAAAATTGTGTTCATAAAATCTGCTATAACAAACACATAATTTTAAATTAAATAAAAAAGTAAGCTGCCTTTAGGCCAAGTCAGGGCTATACACTGAATCTTGGGAGATTTATGATAAACATGCAAACACGCGAATGTGCCTCTTGTGTGTTTGCTATAAAATGTAATGTCCTGGAAGCTCTGCATTGTTGTCTTAAAATATGGTCATTGCTGGGAACTTGCTTCAGTGCTGTGCTCTGCTTTATGTATCAAGAAAAATACCTTAATATGTAAATTCAAGAAAAATACCTACGAGCTGTTAAGGTGTAATGAATCAACAAAACAACCTCATTTGACAGCAACATGGTGATTATGTTTGTTTTATGCAAATCATAACAGAGTTTATGATGTTAGTATGTGAGATTTTCTCCTTGTTACTTTTATACATATTAGATCAGCTGTCTCACGTATTGGAGACAATAATTCCTCGAAGCTGTGAACCCTGCGAGGGGGTTAAAGGCCCCCCAGGTCTACCAGGTGCTCCGGGTTCAAAAGGGTCCACTGGATCACCAGGGTACCCAGGCAGGCCAGGCTCTCAGGGTTACCCAGGATCACCAGGACTACAAGGTCCTCCAGGAGTCAAAGGTAAAATACCATTACTAAATCTCTGACAGATGTTATTAAGTGTGTATGAAAATCTGTGGCACAAATTAAATATAACATTTATAGGGGACATGGGACAAAGAGGCTTTAAAGGCCATAAAGGGGAAGGCAGGCCAGGACTTCCAGGACAACCTGGAGAAAGAGGTGTGTATTTTTTTTATATTAAATAAACAATTTAGGCATGTCATAATGACACTTCAAAACGGATTTATTCATATTATTTTGTGTTGCATCCTGATGTCCATCCAAAAACATACATCCATTTCAGAAATTATATTTTAGATATTAGGCTCAAGTGTTTTCTTTGCATTGTATGAATTTCAATGAAGAATTGCAATATAAAATTTTATGTTTTTAAATAAGTACAGCAGGTTCTATTTCTCTCTCTCTCTTTCACACACACACACACACACGCGCACACACACGCGCACACACACACCCTAAAGTATAAGGAGGACTAAAATCTGGCTGGTGGCTGAGAGTTTTAATCAAGTCTCTGAAATTTGAGACCTCAGTTTGTCTAAAAAAACTCTCACAAACTACTGCCACATATATGAATGGTTGTAATTTTTCACGAATGTCTTCTTAGCATTAATGTTACAGTCTGCTGTAAATAAAATACTTTGGAAACTGTCAAGGCTATCAACATACGTGTGGACAAGAAATTGTTATAACAAATCGTTGCTGTTATGTGATTGAAAAAGGTCAGGTAGTTAAAAGACTTCTCTAAGAACCCATCACAATACACTGTGTAACCGACTGTCAAAAAATAAATTGCAACTGAAGTACATGTATCTAAAGTGGACAAAAACAGTACATTTTTCAGCCCTTAAACACTTTAAAAAATTACATCTGTAAAAAATGAAAGTCTAAAAATTTGTACATCTATTCTGTTCTGCTCTGGTAAAAAAAAAAATAACAACAGGTATTCAAGGTCCACATGGCATTGATGGAATTGGATTACCTGGACCTTCAGGAATGCCAGGCAAATCCGGCTCTCCAGGCATTCCAGGGAAGCGTGGCAACCCAGGACCACCTGGAATCTGCGATATGTCCATCTGCTACCCGGCTTACAGCCTCCGAGAGGAACACTACAGCAAAGGCCCAAGTGTCTGACAAACACTCTCTGACTTTGTATTGTGCTGACACTAGGTCAGTTCCTTATCTCTAGTTTTAATCTCAACGGCAGGCCTTAGGTTAACTGCAAAAAGTTAAACAAATCCTGGGTAAGTAAATGTAGTACTTTAGATACACACAATCCTAGAAAGAGAGTCAGAATATAAGAGTGACATGACATGATAGTACATATTGATATATTCAGTCTTCTTTTGTTCTGACATATATGAAGGGGAATTTGTTGTATTCAAAATTTATACAAATATTTTTGTGGTTGCATAGCTAGAGGGTAATATATAATATATATATTATATATTATATAATACAGGATTATCACATAAAGCACACTTGGGTTACTTTGGCAGTGGCAAAGATTATTTCCTTTTAAAATCTTGAACATTTTGGGCACTAATGAATATGATTTGGATTCAGTTATTCAGGTATAATGACAAATTGTATGCATTTAAACTATACAGAAATTATTACTTTCATGTGGACAGATAAAATACAGCACTATGTTAAGCCTTTAAAAAAATTACAAAGTGTACATTTTATTCCAGGCAATTATTTTAATTTTTGATTTCAATAAAATTCAATAGAAATGTGAGACTTTGCAAATAATACATTCAATAAAACTAATTTAAAATTTTAATAAAAGATTTGCCTGAATGAAAATGAAACAACATGCAAGACCACTAACACCACATTAATAGGTTTCATTTAATCTATATGCATTGATAATACATAATGCACCACTGTTGTACTTCCACATTATACATTTTTTAAATTATAAATTGATAAAAAGAATAAGGT
>JAFMOD010000688.1:2534841-2545779 GCA_019802435.1 Corydoras maculifer | reverse complement strand
ACATTCAATAAAACTAATTTAAAATTTTAATAAAAGATTTGCCTGAATGAAAATGAAACAACATGCAAGACCACTAACACCACATTAATAGGTTTCATTTAATCTATATGCATTGATAATACATAATGCACCACTGTTGTACTTCCACATTATACATTTTTTAAATTATAAATTGATAAAAAGAATAAGGTAAATATAATGCTTGTCCAATGCTTTTAAACAAGTCAAAGCAGACGAATCATCTGTGTTGAAATAGAATGACTTCCTGTGAAATATGGCATTTTAAAATTTAGGAACTAAACATACCTCCTGTAAATGACTCATTACTGCACATCCCTACAAGCTTCCAGCCCACTATCACAATAGACATTTTCTGTTACACATCCTCATAGCCATGCACGTTTCTACCAGCCAAGTTTCATGTTGATTGGTTTAGTCGTTTTTGAGTTTTGTCGAAACCAGCCTCTGAAATTGTTTGGTGGTAAGTGATTTTTTTTATCATATTTTTTACCATGTAATTTAGATTTATTAATGAATATTTTTTCCATGACAGGATGCATGCAATAATGGACGAGGACTTTGACACACTCAGCACACCTGACTATGATGATAATACATCTATGGTCCTTACGCCACCATGTAACATGTCGGACATAAGTAATTTTAGTAAACATTTTTTGCCACCATTCTACATTGTGATATTCATTATCAGTGTGCTTGGCAATGGACTGGTCCTGTACATCATATACAAGTTTGAAAAGCTTAATACAGTCTCCAATATTCTTCTCATTAACCTGGTGGCTTCTGACCTGATTTTCACTTTCAGCCTACCATTTCAGGCCGTTTACCATTCCTCTGAGTGGACATTCGGCAGTCTACCCTGCAAGCTCATGAACAGCACCTACTTCCTTGGTTTTTACAGCTCAGTCCTTTTCCTTACACTCATAAGCTTTGATCGTTACCTGGCTGTGGTGCATGTTGTGAGCGCCACTAAACGAAGGCAGAACTGTTATGCGTTTGCTATGTCAGCCATTGTTTGGTTCATTAGTGGCCTTGCTAGCCTGGAAACTTTTCTCGATCATGATGTAGAGATTGACGTTGTTCAGGGCTTAATCTGTGGAGACACTGGTGATCCTGATCAAAAAGTGCTTGGCACTTACACCCTGTTTGTCATGTTTTTTGTCTTTCCCTTAATTACTACTCTGTACTGCTACATCAGGATTGGCCTAAGAGTAATCTCAAGCCGAATGAAGGGTAAACACAGAACTTTAAAGCTGATTTTTATCATTGTGGTGCTATTTTTCATGTGCTGGACCCCATACAATGTGGTATTGTTATTAAATGAAATGGGTAATGAAGACATATGTGACTACAGTCTTGTCTATCCTCAGTATGTTACTCACAACATTGCAAATTTATATTTTTGCATTAACCCTGTGTTCTATACCTTCTTGGGTAGAAAATTCCAAAATCACATGTGTCGACTGCTAGGCAGTCAAATACCATGTTTAAAGAATCATCTAACTGCCAGTACAAACAGCAGATCATTTTCCAGGTAAACCCTGAAAGGGGTAAATAATGTGAGCATGGTATAGATAACCACATATTGCATGTCCTCTGTAAATGCCAAGAAAAATAGGCTTAGTGTAATTACATGTCTGGAATTCGTAAAGTTACATAAATATTTAGACTTAATGTGAGGTACATTACATTTTGTACAAATTTTCCCTGTTCTGATTTTTGTATACACTGCTCTCTTGATATATCCATGTCTTTTAAAACCAGTTATAATTTTTAACAATGCAATGTATGTTCAATATTAATTTGTTATGATTGTTAGTAATGAGTTATATAAATTTTCTAATTCACAACAATACAATGTTCATATTGAATAAAAAGATGACAAGATACAAATTTAATACATTAAATGGCACACACAGCATGAAATAATGCAGAGCAATAACATGTAAATAATTGAAAATTGAAAATATTACAAGTTATTTACATAATGTATAATCTGTTTAATTACCTTACACGGCTAGAAATTACAGCGAACTATCTGTTTGTGGCCATTTTTCAACTAAGGCTATGTATAAATCATATCTATGCTGTATATTGTTGTTTTAAACTATTAATGTGAATCAAGTGTCTGTATAATTGGTTTGCATGTCATCTGTTATTTCAGTTGATAAAAGAAACTTGTGAATAAAAGCAGTAATATGACTTTTTAATAGATTTTAGGTGTTTATTCCTGATTTTTGAATTCAAGTTTCTTTTTTATGCTTGACTACTTATTAAACGTTTTTGTATTGCCTTAAATAAAGACATACATTTGCTAATTTGAACAATAAAATATAACTTTTATTGCACATTACATTTCTTACATTTTCGGGGTGGATACACATTTGATTACACAACGCCTGTGGGCTTTTAAACTAATTTACATAATCTCTAGGACACATTATTCTTTATGCATCAAGAATTCACACCTGCCAGAAATTTTTATGACCACTTGAGATAAATCAAAATTTATATATATATATATATATATATATATATATATAAGTGACTGGGTTTTAAACCAAAAATGCAAATAAATTTATAAATAAACCAATCAATAAATAAATAGATAAATAAATATAACAAAACACAAACTGTGATTTTTATAATGTTGATGGCCTGACCCACTTAAGACTTAAGGAAAGAGTTATTTAAATTGGATATTGATGTAATGTAATTAATATTAACATAGTGAGATAAATAAATAATTTATTTAATCATTTACTTGTAATAATTTTAATAGTAATAAAATATTTTGTAATATTTTGTAATGTGTGTGCTTGTACATGCTTGTGCACATGCATTTGTAACCATCCTGCAGACGTAAAACATTCCAAACTTCATTTAGTTTTCCATTTGTCCACCTCACTGTGAATCATGCCAGCCACATGATTGTCCAAATATAATTAAGAGGAAGATGAATTCAGTTTTTTAAGTTTGATTAATCTAAAACTAACCAATAAAGGGTGAAACAGATGACCTGAACGACCTAGATATGGTAGCTAAGTGGTTAGGATGTGGGGTTATAACACTGAAAATTGGTGGTTCAAATCTGGAGTCAACTAATGTTACCTGTGTGGGCCTGTGAGTGATGCCTCATCATTCCAGTGGAGCTGATTTGTGACTGACCCTGTGTTTTATCACCTAAGAACAGCAGAACTTCAATGCTATAACATGTTAAAGAAACTATGCTTTGATGGTCCACAGTGCAGACCATAGTCCCTTATTGCAAATAAAACCTCAGGGTCTATAAACTATTTTTAGGTATTGTTTCTCTTGCAACATGGATCCACAGGCGCTTACCACAGTGGGACTGTCACCGAAGAAAGCAGAAGTAGGGCTGAGTAGTTAAATAAAAACAATGGAACTTAAGATGATGCAAATCATGTACAGATTAAAAATAAGATACTGAACAACAAGGATTATTTTTCAAGAACAATAAAAAAAAACTGTGCTTGGTACATAAATACATAAAATATGTCTATATAGTTATTAGAAGTCCAAAACTAAGACATTATATATGTTTGTTATATAACATCATCAGTTGTGAAATTACAACTAATTTGTATATGTGCCATGGTACTTTATGACAGTTACAAATAAAACTAGATAGTAATAGCATTGCCATTCAAAATTTCATCATTATGCTCTTGCCTTTGGTCAATGTGCAATATGTAACTATAAAATCTATTAGCTATATAACATTCTAAAAGGGAGAACTGATGACATTTTCTGCCACTGAGTTATAGCTTTGTTTATCTTTCCTAAATGTATTGGTGCTCATAACATCCCTAGCTTCTGTTCCTAGAAAAGACCCCATTACATAAATCAACACTTCTTGTAACTATAGAAATTATTTTATATGTCTAAATAACATGTAGAATTAATGTATGTGTATCAAAATTACATAATACACTTCATAAACTGTGTAACCGAATAAGAATTATAAACATTGCCAGTAAAAACAAAAACTATTTTATTTCGGAGTCATTTATAATTGTATTAAAAATTTATTATTTTTGTACATATTATTTAAAATAACTACAAAGTTTTGCTGTGAATTGCTCAGAACATTAACATTCTTAAAGTGCAAAAAGGTAATTGTATAAACTGGAGAAATGTCCCATAATATTCACTTTAAGGAAATATAAACTAAGTTTGCCTTAATAAATTCACCTTTTTAAATAGATTACCAAGCTATAATTCTTTGTACTAAAAAATTGTTTAATTATAGGATTAAACTTACATTTACTTAAACACATACTGCCCCATGGCTCCATAATGGACTGCAATTTCATGTTCTGCTCACTTTCCTCCTCAGGTCCTGATTTTAAGTGCCTCTCGCTCCGAGCTGTTTTTGAATCAGAGGGTTATTTTTAAGATTGGGTTCATGCCTTTTCAAGCATTATAGCAAAATAAGCGTGCACTTACAAGTTCAAAAGCAATTTCCAAGATGCTGCATCTGCCATAGGTATATACTAAAATCATACAAGAACATCTCTGCCTCCAAAACTCAAAATGACAAACTCCATCAGTGTTTCATTACACATCAGTAGCTAGCCGTAATATCTGCTTTATTACCAAAATGTAAGCAATTTTCTTTGTTTTGTCTGTTAAACTGACATATATAGTTTGCATAGGGAAGGTTATGTCAAAACAAAAACGCATTTACTGGATGGAAAACGATATTTAGAAATTACAGATAAATGGCTGTTGTGCAATGGTATTTAAGACACAATTCCTTAAAAATAAATTTGATGAGGGTGTTAAAATATGTTACAAGGAATGTTCCCTGTCTCATAAATGCTTTGAAAGCTTTTTATGAAAAAAATGCATTGTGTCAACTGAAATACTAAATTCCTTAGCTAGATATTGAGTATTTTCACAGGAAATATTTTTATACAACCAATGCATAAATATATAAAATAAATCAGATGATTAAAATCATATTTCAGTAATTTCAGTTTCTTTTTTTAATAAAGTGTTACATTACATTTCTTTTCTTTTAGTCATTTAGCAGATGCTTTAGTACAAAGCGACTTACAAATGAGAGAACAACACAAGTGGAAAAAAAAGCTGCACTTGTCTAATTATCAAACCTGATCATAGTCCAATTTTATTTATATATATATATATATATATATATATATATATATATATATATATATATATATATATATATATAGTTTCTGGAAGAGATGTGGGCTTGAACTAACAGTTGAGTAGCATGTTCAGTCAAGAAAGGTCTGATCTTCCTGATGTTTTACAGAAAGAATCTGCAGGAACGGTTTTGGCAACCTGATAAGAGAGTTTAAGATATGATATATTTTATATAAAAAAATATATATAAAGTGTTGTTTTTTTTTAAATATAACTATAATTAGATAATAATTATAAGTGTAATTATAGATTAGGTTTGTTTAAACTAGTATTTAAACTGTTCAAACCAAGAAATACATTAACCCATGCCCTACGATTCAATTCACAAATATTAGTTCATTTTATTTTTGTTCCAATAAAAATAAATACAAACATTTTTTAAAATATATTTAAAGAACTGAAATAGAAAATAAGCTACTTATGAATGATATTGCGGGGGAAAAAAATATTAAAATGGCCTACATTTTATTTGATTTTAAATACCAGTTAAAATAAACAGTCTGAACAGTACATACACATTAAATACATTTGTTTTAGTAGTTATTTGCTTTTTCACACATATTTTTGTGATACCTCAAGAATTTATTTGGTTTACCAAATTCCACAGCAATAAAATAATTTTGAATACTTCAAATTAATACAAAGCAAATGAAGTGTCACTGTATTGATTTAATAAGTAGTTCTGGATTAATATATAAAGAAAAGGTCATTATTGTGGACCTATCAGGGTTTATTTGGTCACAATAACTGGCTACATTTTTTCCCTTTTAACAGCAGAAAGGGTCTCAGGTGCACTTTAATGAATACAGATGTGACAGTAATAACCAATTAGTGGTTAAGCATGATGCATGCATCAAATTAAATAAACATCTCCCTCTCACTCTATGTACTTCTGCAATTGATTCTACGTTCTTACTTGGTTACCAAAGTTGTCTTCTAAAGAAAATTATATATTTTATAATCTTAAGAGAACAAAGTTTTATTATTAACAATTAGGTAAATCATGCAAAATTTCTGAAATGTATGAGGTAGATGTGTAGCTGTATTTATGACCCACTACTAGAGTCGCGCACAGAGGGTTGCCAGCTGAGTTGCCTATGCCCATCTAGGAAGAGCATTTCAGGTGCTAGACAGATACACACATGACCCACTATTGCCCGGCACGCTCTACAACACACACATAATATATAGGGGCAATTAAGAGCAGCCAATTTACCTTGAATCCATGTTTTTGGACTGTGGAAGAAAACAGGAGAACCCGGAAAAATCCCATGTGGACACAAGGAGAGAACATGGAAGAACATGAAAACTTCACCCAGATTGGAATTCAGCCACAGGATCCCCAGTGTCAAGAGGCAAACAGGCTAACCACTAACCGCCATTAGTTTGGTGTCCATTAGTTCATTCATTATTTAATTATTTATTCAGTCTTTGTTTTAACCTTAAGAAGTATTTTTTTGCTTTTCGATTGCACATTAACTTACCTCATAGAGCAAAAAGAAAATGATGTTATATTTTTGTACACGTTACCCTGTAATGGCACTTTTGTACTGAAGGTACATCAATGGTTATGAACTACCAGAACTGGACATAAAAATAAAACTACAAAAAATGATAGCTTTTAAAAAATCCGCTCTTAAATTTTCATTTATATTATGAGAATAGATGGCAGCACATAAAGAGCATAATGTGCATACAATAACCATTAGTGATGTAACAGAAGTAAAGCCTACATGTGTGAGTACCAAACCACATTTTCTATAAGTATCCACTCTGCAGCAGATTTGCTAATAATATTCACTGCTTTGATATATAAAGAATCTTACACCCTAATACTTAGAACTCATTAAACTGTCTTCACATACGAATAATCTTTCTGAAAAAAAAAAGCACTCAGCAATAAACCACAATCAGCACATGACAGATATGGGAAAGAGCCAGAAACTGCATCTCTCCTCAGGCTTGTTGACTATACAGAAAGAACTCTGCACTTTAATCAGTGGCCTTCTTGCCTGTAGATCCGAGTGTTGGGTCTCTTAGGGTTTCAGAATATGTGTGCTAGTGGACCTGAGAGACACTCAACTCCTGAGGCAAAGCAATGATTGGACAGTTTTACTGCTGAATGCACTTCTATTAAGGCCTTGAGGGAGAAAAAGACAACTCCTTTTTTCATCTAACCAGTAGATATGGCAAAATCTGGCAAATATGTTCAAAATCATCTTCTCTAGCATCGAGCAAGCTAATAGAAAATATGCTGTTTTATTTAAGACATGAAACCTCTTATAGTGACTTACCAAATGTAATGTTTTTCAATGTTTTAAATAGGCTCCTTGGCTGAGGGTATTTATTGATGTGTGTTTAAGTATGATTACAGCAACACAGTAGAGCACTTTAAAAGGATCGAGCTCAAGGTTTGAGATGTTGATTCCAAGATACTATTCTGCACAGTTATACAAAGTAGTTGTTCAACTCAGTAATATTTAAATTTATTTATACAAAACCTTTTTTTGCAATAAGACATCGCCTCAAAGCACTTTTTCCTAGAATGCAAGGGCAGAAATACTGACTCAGCATTATTTGGTTGTTAAAATTACTGGAGCCTTTCTCTCAGTTTAAACCTTTCTATTATTTTTTGCCCTTCTCATCAACAAGTTCATTCTACTTGCTGAACTGATTCCTTTTTTTACCTTTGGGTAAAAATCCCAGTAGATAAACAGTTCTAACAGATACCCCAACCTGCTGGTGATATCTCACATTACATTGCTGTCATATAAATGCCAAATGCCGCCTGATTAGATAATTGCAGGGATAAGTAGGTCTACAGGTATTCCTATTATATTGCTCAGTATGTTAATACATTTTATGGAATCATAGCTTTTGTCCCTGTGGGTAAATCCTTCATCGATAAAGCATATCCCGATAATGCATACATATAGTTTTGCAACATAGTAACTTAGCTTAAATCCAATGTGACTTTGCAATTTCAAATATAAAATAATAGCATTTCTATCACAGTAAACAGTATATGATGTTTGCATGTTTAATACAGTTTTATTTTCTTATATATACAAATGTGTGTAAGATTGATAGATTGGCACCCTGTCCTGGGTGTATCTGCCCAGTGCCTGAAACATTCTTCCCCGGATGATCAAGGGGAACCCCACCCCCACCCCCGTGACGCTCGTAGAGGATTAAGCAGAAGATAATATATGAATAAATACACTGGAAATTAAAATTAGAAAACAATGTATGAACATTTTTTTCAAAAATCTATATTGATCAACATTTAAAGGATTTTTATATGCACTAGAACAGTGTTTTATATAAAAAAGTTTTAAATATCTGCATCACAGGACATCACTAGTCTCTCACACTGCTCTGCTGAGATTTTGGTGCACTAATCTTCCAGTCTCTTCCACAGTTCTGTGACTGTTATAAGTTTCTTAGCCATTCCTTTGTCACCAAGGATTTTCCAGGTTTTCCTTTGAGTTTAGATCAGGACTCTGGGCCATTTAATCGTTTCAATGTTTTCATTTTCAATGTACTGCCTTATTTGTTTTGCTTTGTGACAGGGGGCATTGTCCTGCATGAAAATTGCTGACTAATTAAGTGATGAATGAAAGAAAAGGAACCACGTGTTGTTGAAGGTTCTGCTACACACTTGCATTCACTCTGCCATGTAGCTGTAGGATTCATTTCAGGTCCAGGTTCAATTCCTGCTGCCCAAAACATTCCTCAAACCATGACACTTCCTCCTTCACCTTCCATTGACTCCATACACACTTTGGGTTCAGTCTTTCCACAGTTAGTCGACAAACATAAGTTTCCCAATAGACTCAAATAAATTAAACTTGCATTTGTCACTAAAATAAACACTAAATGAAATGGACCATATCTACTCTGTCCACACAACATGCTCCTCAAGAAGGTTTAGGGGATATTTTCAGCAGCAGGAGTTGGACCTCTTGTACAGCTACTGTCACAAAGCAAAATGGGTAAAGCAGTTCTTTGAAACAGAAAACATAGAAACTATCAAATTGCCAGCCTAGAATCCTGATCTTAACCCAACAGAAAACTTCTGGAAAATCTTTGATGACACAGTAATGTCCCAAGAAACCCACAACAGTCACAGAACTGTGGAAGAGCCTGTAAGAAGAATGGACCAAAATTGCAGCATAGCAGTGTGAGAGACCAGTGATGTCCTGTGATGCAGATGTGCTGAAGTCATTCAAAGCAACAACCTGTACACATTTTGTTGTATGTTTTCTTTGTGCTACAATCATTGCTGTTCTCTAATTATGATCATGTTTTAATGCAAAATAAAGGGTTTATGTGGAAATAGTTTGTAAAACACTGTTCTAGTGACTTGGTGTACAGCTTACAAAAATCCTTCAAATGTTGATCAATGTAGATTACATTACTTTTTAAAAAATCAAGTTTTCATAGGTTGTTCTCGAATTTTGATCTCCATATATAATTTGTTCTAGCAAGGTAATTACATATAAATAATAATGTGCATAAGCTTTTTTGTCCTATTCTGACAAAGTTAACTCATGCTGAATAAGCTGAGCAAATCAATTTATATCACAAAATATAAAATACAATTTTCATGTTTATGTAGGCACATGCTTCGGGACAAAAACATCATTGTGTCAACATCAAGTCAAAAGAGGTTACAAATGTTAATTAACCTTCCTAACATTTTTCAAAACTTTGGCCAGCTTCAATCATTCATAATGGCTGCGGGCATGTAAGAGTAATTCAGAAAACCATGGCTTTTCCTGCTTCTCTTTGCTTCACTGGTTTATATGCAAGAGACCAAACTCGGACTGTAAAACTCTGAACAGAGGCCATGCTTTGACATCAATTCGTTCCATATTTCTCCTTGATAATATTGATTTAGCAGAATGTATTTCTAAATGCAGCACCCATATCATATTTTACTACTTGGTTTTTATGGGCTTGATGTTCATTTTGCACAGTTACTCATTTGTTAATTAATGTCTGTCACATGGCAGTATATTTTGCCAGGAGGAACTCCAAACGGTCAGAGATCATTTGTAAGGCACTTTTAAAAATTAACTTTTTAAAATTGTGTGTAATAACTAGGGTACATTTTAATTAAATTGTAGGGTTTGTTATTATTTCTCATCTAGCAATGAAACAGCATATAAGAAAATTATTTAGTAAAGTTTTTTACTTTATCACAAATAAAAATTTTGACTGTGTTGTAATTCAGGGGTGGTGTGATGATTTTCTAATAGCGTATATTATTAGTATTCCTTATGAATATGAGGTATATATATATAATGTCATGTTAGTAGCACAACATGTGTTGATAAATGTGTTGATAACACAAAACTTTATAACGTATATGCATTCAACCAAGTAAAATTATAAAGCTTGTATTATAAAAATAAAAAAATTAAAATGATCATATGAACAAGACATTTGTTAGGTGTGTGGTCTCCAAAGGAAGATATGAGTCACAGCAGGTATCACTAATTCAAAAGTTATTAAATGATGAACAGAAGCAGTTGGCGAAAAGCAAACCTAAAGTGAAACAGCAGGCAAGCAGTACTGCATCAGTGAGTGAGTTTCATATTTGTGGATATTTCAGCATTATGGAAAAAAGTTCTCAGACTACAATCATGCACTTTTAACTCTTAAAACTCTTAAAGTCTTAAACTTTATTTGACATTATGGACTTTTTGTTAC
>JAFMOD010000688.1:2522497-2534352 GCA_019802435.1 Corydoras maculifer | reverse complement strand
TTTTTTTTTTGTAAAGATAAGACATGGAAACTTTGTAAGTCATTATGCTTGAAAGCTTTACACAGCAGTAAGAAGTGTCTAAAATGGGGCAGAATACTACATACAGCAACAAACCCAAACAAAAGAGCCATCATTAAGGAGATACACAACTGCACAGTACTGTCACATCAATCTTGAGTGTTTTTGAAAATCTGGCTTACCAAGGACAGCTAAGAGCAGTATTACCTATGGTTTGCAGGACCCATTTTTGTGGATAGTAGCCAGTGTTGGATAAATCACTCAGTGTGCCTATTTTTCAACATTGTGTGCCCAGCACCCAATTCCTAGGTACATGCATACTGCTCCTTACATATAAGGACAGCAAATAAAGGCATATATATATAATAGTCCCCTGGTTTTATAGCAAAAATTATTTTGTAGGGGTGTTATTTTTAATCCTTTATTTTTATAATCTGTTACTTCTGTTTTAACACATTCAGTATTTACCTTTGGAGCCAGCAACAGCTTGATTATGAATAACACTATATGCAATTTATATTATATATATGTGTACCTCAAAAATTGTATTTACATGAGAGGCTGAATATTTAAAAAGGCATATTATGTATTAAAAAGCATTTAATCATCTGAGGGTTTATTAACAGACCTTGCCATGAACACAGCCCTCTGAGTCACATTAAGCCTACATTTTCAAGGAAGGAAAATCCGGAACGGACTTTATGTCTCATGACGGAACTAAATTATATTTAGCCTTGTTTTCTTGAATATTTTTCACTGCTGATAAGTTTAAGGAAAATGAGGAATAATTAAACCAATAAATCAAGTACATGTTTACTAAAGCAGTTTTTGCAGTGGCTTAGACAAACAAAGCCAAACATGATCTTTCTCGTCTTTGCACTACTCACAAATTTATTATTTTAAATCTTAGACAACTTTATTAGCAGTGTGATTTATGATTTGGCTGTAGCCCATTATGGGGCTTTCAAAGTAGAAATCACAGCAGGCTAATCTATTATAAATGATTACACTTTTCTATTATTATATCAGACAGAAAGAGTGTTAATAATGCTCTCCCCATGTAAAATAATTATCTCAGCCTAAATTACTGTCCCCATCAATTAAGAGTGTTAAAGAAATTCATAATCTTGTAATCTTCTCTATAGGTTGCTATATTGTGTCATACCCATCTTGATGGTTGTTTTTTTTTCTCCAAAATTATATTTCAAAACAAATATGCCTGTTTCTACATTCGTGTTTTTAAAAAATGAGTTCTGGAAAATAATAATTTAATCATTACAACACTTGGGGAGGTTTAACTTTTAATTAGTTTTCAATATTTCTTTTTTCATTAATTGAATTTTTTTATTGTTAGGTATGTAAACTACCTTTAGTTCACAAGCAGAGGACAACAAAGTGTTAATGTACTGACCAACCATTTTGTCTTTTTTTATACCAAACTAACCAGCACCTTTTGAAAATAAACAATCCTTTAACTGACTGTATTAGTGCTTTTAAGGTCAGTGTATGCTTATAGAAGGACCGTACTTGTCAGCTGTGTGTAGATTGTTTACAAATGAACACATCAGCCGATATCTGTTATTCAGACATAAACATTACTCAGAGTTGCGTTTGGATTCTTGATAGCAAATAAAAGGCACTTATTTAAACATTAATCTTCTTTTTAAAACATTTTACTAAAGCCGTTTTCAAAGCATTGTGTTTTCAAAGTAGATTTCTTAATGCATAGTTTGTTCCTTTCTGAAATAATCATAACAACTAAAATGTATGTTTATAGGCTATTAGTATTAATTATCCTTTTGATATTAATGTTATTAACTAAAATCTATCAAATGCAAAAAAAAAATCATACAAATTACTAAAACCTTGGTGTAAGAATAAGTACTGGAATCCTTTTGATGTGGAAGAGGACATTGAAATTAAATTTATTGTTCGGAAATACTACAGCTATCTAACAATGCATTCATATGCCCTACTCTGCTTAAGCCAAAGGGGGATATGCGGTGTTTTAGAGTTACTTTCAAAATGTTAATCTGTTTATTCCAGACCTTTGCCTTGTAGCTTATTTACATAATATGATCATGTGTATATATAAATTGAATGTTTTTGTTGATCATTTATTATTTGGAAGAGACATATGAATTATGGTGTTTATAAAAAAGTGTGTATATATAAAAATACACACACATATATATATATATATATATATATATATATATATATATATATATATATATATATATATATATATATATATATTATACACACACACACACACCTTTCAATATTCAAAGGACAAACAATTGTGATTACATTCTTTATTGAAATTTATTGTAAGTAATTATTTATTGTTTTCTCAATAGTTTTTTTGCAAGCATGCTTATATTAAAATGAGCTTATAACAGTAATATTTTGATAAAATTAAAGAACACTGAAATATGAAAACAAGAAATGCTGGAAAAAAAATGTGACGCTGATTCCACACAAAGGTTAATTGAAATTTTGTTATTACTATGATTTGTTTTTTTTCTTTATTTTGATTCCAGCTCACAATATACTTTATTTTAAAACACTGTACTTGTTATATGCAAAAGAAAGATTGAAAAGGCAAGCGCTGAATAAATAATCTTTGCCAGGGGGCTTCAGGTATCTTGTAGCCTCTTCGACATCATTATGTTGGCTTGCTGCAGAGGCAGGAGCATTTCAAACTGGCATGAGTGAATGTATTCATTGCTCCAGGGTGCAGGGACAAACAGTCTTCACATATTCGAGGGAGGTGCCAATTGTTTGGAACGAAATAGTGCTGAATGTGACCTTTGTCATTCTACTATAATTGAGTTGCTGCATAAAATATAAAATCATGTTTTTGTTTCGAGTTACTATGAGACACTGGCTGACATTCAAATGCCTCTCGAAGCTTAATACCCCTTAGAAATCCTTATGGAAAACAGTGCACAACCTCTGCAACATAATGGCCGACATTCTTTTAATGATGTGAGCTTCATGCTTCTGTCCTCTGCCAGTCTGTTCTTCAGAATGCGGTTAATATCAGGCATTAGGTCTGATGTAATAGTTTCACTTTATTATAACACAAGGCATGCTGACTGAGATATAAGAGTCCTTTAAAGTGGGTTCTATGGCTTGCTTTATTTTTAAACATTAAGAAGGTGCAGTCTGAAGAATGAAGGATTGATTTTTATTTTAAAAATTAAGTCTGCTTTGTAGTTTCTTTTGTAAGAAGTCTATCCATCCATTCATTATTTTCTGCTTAATCCTTTACTAGGGTTGCAGGGGGTTCCCCATGCCCATCCAGAAGAGAATCTTTCGGGCACTAGGCAGATAAAATACACCCAGGACAGGGTGCCAATCACTGGGCACAGTCACTCACACAGACATATCTCTCACAATATGGGGCAATTTAGAGCATTCAATTTACCTTGAATCTATGTTTTTGGACTGTGGAAGGAAACTGGAGAACCCAGAGAAAATCCATGCGTACACAGGGAGAACCTTGAGGCTTCACCTAGCTTGGAATTCTGTCCTGAACCTCCAGGACTGAGAGGTGAACGCGCTAATCACTAAGTCACTGTGCCGCCCTGTTGTTTATTCATTTTTTTTAAAAATATATATATATATATTTTACATTGTTTAACATGTTTTATTTTGAATCAATATTTATATATATGCAAATGCAATTTCCTAACATTTATAATTATTCAGTGTTTTTCAGTATGTTTAAGAAGTCATAATTTTGTGCCTTCACAGAGGAGAATATGTTAAGCAATTTTTTAAAATGCCAGAATAAAATGTAGCTTTGAATAACTTATACTTTATTTTACTTTAAATGTAGACTAGGTAAACCAATCTTATATAATTCTAATATAATGCATACTGTATATGTTTTTCCTGTTTTCACATTATAAAATAATCTACATAAAACTAAAATATACTGAATCTACTTCTAACAGGTATACACAGATGTAATGTACAGTTTAATGAGTGCAGCATTCACAAAACACTTTCCCATAAACATGGAACAGCTGTGTTTCTAAAATGTAAATGTATATTTTATTTAAAAGGCCTGTTTCAAAGTTCAGCTTATTTCAGGAAGGTAAAAGCATTGGAAATAAAAGCGAAGAACTGATTGATGACATGCACAGATGGCTAGCAGTACTCTACTCATTAATGCTATCTTGATTAATGTCTGTGGCAGACTCATGAGGTAACAAAATTTATACATCTTCTATTCGAAATAACTAACATCTCCTAGAACTCTAAAGGATGATAAAACATCTAAAATGGAAGCACACCAGTGAAAGTAAAATTAAACATAATTAGAAATGTCCAAGAGATACAATGTATATAAACAATACTTGGAAACTCATATATATACAAAGAAGAAAAGAAAAACTTTCAATGACCCTTTCATATTGATACAAACATTTTGAAAAGTAGACAAAAATATTAAGAATTAAACAAATAGGTATAAAGTATAGGTATTTTTGTAAATGTATTATTTTCCAAAAATAATTCATTAAATGTTTCTAATTGTGATATGCAATATACACGTACTTGTCACTTCACTTACGCTTATTTAAACTTAGTTTACCTTTTCTCTAACCAAATATATTCATTCTCTCACACACACACACACACACACACACACACACACACACACACACACACACACACACACACACACACTCTCTCGCTCTCTCATTCAATGAATTGAAATTCATTCACCACCCAAATAATGCTTAAGCATGCTTATCTTGATTGATTATTGTACTTATTTTGGTTTGTTTTTTGGTTTGTTCACATATTTTGGCCCTTTTTGCACGTGCCTAGGACATAAAAAAGACAAACATCTGGGCACTTTTGTCATTTTAATAAGCTTTCTTTAAACAGCACTAATTAGACACCTACTTATACAGATTATTTTAAATATATACGAACTAAAAACAAACAATGCTTTTGTTGTAATATATTTTCATACAAGTTGAAATGTACTGCATACTGTGGTTTTTAAATCTTGCTTTCTGTTTTGTTTTCTTTTTTCTACAGCTACATATTAAATAAATATTGACTTATTTGTATGAAATAATAATAAATGTCAGAAGTCATGTGACGGGCACTGTGCTCTGTGTCGAAAGACCCTGATTGACCCCTCTTGAAAGACACAAGTCTAGATGAGAATGTCCATTGTCATGAAAAAAAAAATCACTGCTTTCCTTATTATAATAATTGACTCTGTTGCTCATTGCCTTTGGTAGGTTCCATGGGAACAAGTAATAACCTTTTATGAGAATTACAAGTGCTATAAGTTCTATTATGAAGACCAGTCATCTTTAAGGTCACTTCAGTAAATTATCACTTTGAGTTACAGGCCTTTTTAGCTCCTAATTTTTTTTTTTTAAATGTCAGTTGGTCACCGTGGGAAATGTGCTTTCTCCAGCAAGATGCTCGATGTCTTGTTCAATTTATTTTTCAACTAAGAAGGTGTTACATGAAAAAAGGTCAGAAAATGTCCTTATCATTTAAGAGGAAAAAAACACACATTATTTTGGGATGATGAATTAATAATGTTATGCCAAATGGATTGGTTTTAACATTTAAGAGTCATTGTTTGGATCTTTACAATGTCATTTGATTTTTATAGACATACCCTTGGAACATTTTACTGTTCATATTAACCATTATATAACAATTGTAGTAACATGACTAACATGACTGTCAGCAGAAATACAATATACACACAACTGATAAGGTATAGCTCCTGTTTCTATTTCTTCTTTGTTCTACTATAGCAGACTGTTTGTTTGTGTGTGTGTGTGTGTGTGTGTGTGTGTGTGTGTGTGTGTGTGTGTGTGTGTGTGCACAAATTGCTCATCTAACCATCGCAGTAAAATACCAAGTCAATTTAAGAATATCAATTTGTCCAGATAGGAAACATTAGTGATTTTATCTGCTTTGGTGCAAATGAACATAACAGTTGCAATAGAAAGGCAACAGTAAGACAAAGCCCCAAATAATGTGTATTTCGTTAGTGGACTCATCCCTACTAGTAGCATGAAGCAGTACCTGTAGCCCATTCATGACATGCAGGTTTAAAGGATGTCATGTTTATATGTATTCAAGCACAGTCAATAAGTCAATCGTGGAGTATACATTATAATGTTGGTCATTACACAAACACCACTATACAATGCCCTAAATAGGGATCAAACTTGAAGCAGGCCCAGTATCATCTTCTTATTGTAGAGAGAACCAGGGAGAATGCTAACAGATCTTACAAATTGACCTCCAGTGGGCTACTTGCTTGTATGTTTTAAACAACATATCAGAAACACACTTAATGAGAATGGCATAACGGCTGTCCTTAAATACAACCTGTTGTCAGAGCCCAACTCCAAGGAGCATGATTTGCATTTGTCAAAGAACACGGATATGGCAGGTTTGCAGTGGCACACAATTTTTTTTGGAGATGAGGGCAGATTTACACTAAGCCCATGTCACGGACGCGAAATATTTTGAGATGCCATAGTGAAGGACATGCTGCCTGCAAATTGTCTCAGCATGACAATTTTAGAAGTGGGCCAGTGATGGTTTGGAGAGGCATACCCAAAAAATTGTGCACAAAACTCCACATGAAACCTCTAACAATACCCTCTCTGCTGTTAGTTCCAGGAGGAAATCTGTTTTTTTTTTTATTAGACCTTGTGCTGTGCCTTGTTACTTCCGGTGCAATACACTGTGTGATCATGGTGCCATTGTTTGTAGGCAGTACCTGAAAAATTAAGAATTTAAAGCATTGTTTCCCTGATGTGAATCTAATCGATTCTATCTAACAGGAAGGACCATGAAAGTGTGGGGAGATTTCTAACTCTCACCAAGTACTCACTGGTGTTCCTCAGGGCTCGGTATTTGGTCCCCTCCTTTTTATTATTACTGTATATCCTCATTATACATCAGAGGGCACAGTCATTCAGGCACATGGTTTCTCTTATCACTGGTATACTGATGACACTCAGCTTCATTTGTCTTTTGCCCCTGATGACGCCACAATTTAAAACCTGATATCTGCCTGCCTCACTGACATATCTTTTTGGATGAAGGTCAGTCATCTCAAACTAAATTTAGCAAAAACAGAGCTTCTTATAATCCCAGCTAAACCCTAAATCTATTATGACATGATCTTCCAAATTGATGGCTCCACAAACTCTCCAACCGATTCGGTCCGTAACCTTGGTTTTCTAATTGACTCACAACTTAAACTCTCTGATCATGTCACCAAAACTACCCATTCCTACAATTGCCTCTTTACAACATTAGGAAGATCAGACCTTTCTTGACTGAACAGGCTACTCATCAGTTAGTTCAAGCCCTCATCCTATCCTGGCTTGATTATTGTAATGCACTGTTTGCCGTTCTCCCAGTTTGCACAATCAGGCCTCTACAACTATTTTAAAATTCTGTAGCCCGACTTTTCTCACTCAGCCGGAGCAAATAGGATCGGATGGGATAGGATAGGATAGATTGGGATAGGATAATGATCAAGTTTGAAAATTCTACAGTGTAGCTGGGTTCTTCCTTAACTACTGACTTGTGTTCTTTACTCATTTGTAAGTTGCTGTGGATAAAAGTGTCTGATAAATGACCAAATGTAATAGAACCCATTTATAAGAAAACTACCAATCAGTGCATCCAAACCACTTTGCCACTAAATAGCACCACAGACTGTTCAGGAGGCTACTGTTACAGTTTGCGGTATGGAAGGAAATCTCCCAGCACTATACATCACTTTATTAGAAAGATGCCCAAATGTTTTGCAGAGACAAACAGGCATGTAGTGCCATATGCCATATACACTTGTAAGTTACAAACACATAGTCACATACAAAGTCACATTATGAGTGATAGTGATGAAATTCAAATGATTTGGATCTGACTTAATTTTCACATTGAAATGATTGAAACTGCAATTCCCCACAAGGATTAATAAATTATTTGGGTTCTGTTCATATGTCCTCTCTATATGTTTTGTTTTTAATAAACACATTAGTCTTAGCAACACTTGCATTATTTGCTACTATTATATGAAGGTTGTATTGCCTATCCTACTTTTTGCAGGATAAGATGTAGGGTTATATGGAGATGGGAGGAAGGGTAGGCAAATCTGCTAAATGTCAGATTACAGCCTAATCTTGGCAGGTATGTATGCTGCGTTCCAAATTCTACTCTAGGACTTCATTCTTGTGTAATATACCCCTGACCCTAGCCTGTGTCTGTGCCTACAGGAGATTATACTTTAGATAGCTTTTAAATATGTTCCAGTAATGTGGACCAATGATGTGAATTTACTTTAACAGTTTCCGAAGTTGCCTGCAGATAAACATATCTGACAGGGAGTAAGTTGTTAAAATCCCCCAAGACGACAACCTGCATACTTGGCAAAAAAGGAGCAACATGAGTAAAGAAGATGCAAGGACCCAAGTCCCTCTGTATCATTTTAATTTAAACCCAAACTCATCAAAATACTCTGAGTTGACAATCTGATGTCCGCTGACCTTACTTTAGCATCAACAAACATACAAGGAAACAAACTAGGTCAGTAGGCTCCACAAATCCTAGACGAAAAGCAAAATTAACTTAAAGTCAGGGCAGTGACTGAAAGCACAGTTTCTCATTTCTATTGCAATCATACAATAGAAGATTTCCCTCCTCAATATCCAGACAAGCAGAATTGAAACTATGGCTGTCAGTTTGAATGATAAGTGGATACTCAAGGTAATCAGACCTGAACTGACCAAGGATATCGCCAAGATCATTTACTGACATTTTAATAGAACATAACAGGATGATAAATTTTTACCTTCAACTTCAGGAGGTTGAGTAATCAAATAATTTATGAGTAAAATAACAGTCATAAAATTTTGCCCAACAAATGTAACCACACAATTTATAGTATTAGTATATTTTTTACTAGTAATTGATTAATAGTATGCGTGCCCGGAGATGGATTGACGCCCTGTCCTGGGTGTATCTGCCCAGCACCCGAAACATTCTCCCCTGGATGGGCATGGGGAACCCCCCCGCGAACCTAATATAGGATAAAGTGGAAGATAACGAATGAATGAATGAATGAATGAATGAATGAATTTCCTTAAAAATATAAATTTTAAAAGTTGTTTAGAGCAAGGGAGGAATATTGAGCCAGTTTTTTACCACGGTTGGCCAACAACACAGTTGTTGCTAGTTTGAACCATTTGGTGGTTCACTTCTTGGTGGTTGTAAATAGTACATAAACCTCCGCAGGCTACCAAAATGTAAGTATGTGGTAATCAAAGCCATGGTGTGAATATGGAAAAAACACACACACACACAAACACTTTCACCCTTATTTATAAGATGAATCACTTATATTCCCAGATAAGGTAAAAAATCCACATGGTGGCAGTGATCCATCCCTGGGTTGCCACCTATGTACTGTTCCTGCAAGCTTAGGCATTTTTCTAAGGATATCTGTCAAGTACTACTCTTCCATGTGAAAGGAAACTACTATGTGGGATTGGGAATGGGCAGTTTGATGGCAGAAATTGATTGCACAATTAAGGAGTGCTGTGAACCAGAACTCTGGAAACTGATATTATCACCAACAACAATATGTGACTTCTTGGGGAACCATGGCTCTTTTTGAAAGAACTGAGAAAAGCCAGATGTTACATTGCCCTGGGGTGGCACAGCAATGAAGGACTGATGGTTGATGGTGCAAAACATTGTAACTTTGTCTCTAGACTGTGGAAGCTTTGCAGAATTCTGCCTTCTCCTCCACATTTTGATGAGGTTAAACCCCCCCTTCATTAATCAAAATGTACTCATGTGGATTATCTTTGGAAATAGTTTTGGCTGTTCTTTCCAAAAAGCCATAATCACACAATGATAAAATTATTGTTAATCAGAACAAATTAGTGCTTTAGCAATAAAGCACTAGATATACAATAGATACCTGTATGATATCGCATTTTCATTCGCTCTGTTGCATGAATTCATAGTATTGCAATGACTGTAGGATTTCAGTTTTGTTTGTATATTGTTTTTATAAAGGATAACAGGCATTATTTTCTTAAGTGTTGCTAACTTATATACTTTTGTTATTTCATTGCATGTTTCCTGACCTACGCCTAAGCAATCTCCATACACACAATTTAGTATGAACCATGAAAGATGACTTCCAGTGTGCTAGCCACAATAGAATTTAAAGAATACCAGTAAAAGCATCTATACAAAAAAAAAGCATTTTGTTTGGAAAAGCACAGTCAATGTACCGCAGCTGAACAGGCATTAATCATAGTGTCAGTACTGTTCATCTGGGGTTATTCTTTTTCATTAGCATGAAAACCAGCTGATGAAGTTATGTAACATACCCAACAACAATACACTATATCATTTGATACTTTGCAAGTATGCAAATGCTCAATGCATTTAAAAGCAAAATAAGTCTTATTAAAACACACAGTCACATACATACGTATATATACCAGCATAAACTCCAGTAAATCCCTGAAGGTGTGCTATGGTATTTGGCATTAAGACGCTTTAACTCCTCTAAGTTTTAATGTAGGGCCGAACATGGATTGAACTTGTTTGTCCTACATATCCCAAAGATACTTGATATGGGATATTTAGAGGCCCAAACAACACCTCAAACTTATTGTAGTGCTCTACTGACAACTCCTGGACCATTTATACTTCATGGCAGGTAGCATTATCCTGCTGAATGAGGCATTCCCCATCAGGGAATACCATTTCCATGAAAGGTGTACATGGTCTGCAACAATGTTTATGTTGGTACTTGTTGGTTAGGTTGGTACTTGTCAAAGTAATGTCCCCATGGAGAGCAAGGAAAAACAATTTCTCAGCAGAACATTGTCCAAAGCATCATCCCACTTTGTCTTCTTCCCAAAGTGCATCCTAGTGCCATGTGTTTCCCAGGTGAGTGACGCACACGCATCCAGCCATCCACGTGATGTGAAAGAAAATGTTGATTCATCTGACTTCTTCCATTGCTCTATGGCTCACATGACCACAGCCATGACCCTGTAGCCAGCTCACCACTGTACCTTTGTTGGGCCTCTTTTAACAGAAAATTATCACTATATATCAGGGCTTTCAACAAGAGCTGTAGTTTTGAATGTACTTTGGCCATCACAATTTGACCCTTGTGAAAGCCAAACAAATTATTTTTGTCTCGCCCACTTTCCTGCTTTTAACACATTAACTTCAAGGACTTGCTGTGTAATATATTCCACCCACTAACAGGTGCCACAATAAAAAGATAATCAGTGTTATTCACTGCTTTAGTCAGTGGTCATAATGTTAAGACTGATCAGGGTATATACGAAGAAAAAAAAACATGGCAATATTACTACACATGGCACTCTCTAACACTTCATTTAAAGTTGAAAATATTATAGTGATAATTATAAACGAATTCCATTAGTTTTCTTGTTGCAGCTCAACCTAACCTAAAATGTCATAAAATTATCTCGGACACTTAACAATTATAATATACTTAATAATAGCATACACACAGTTATAGCTTCCATTTAATTATAATAATAAACATATATACAAATGAACAGAAGGACACAATTTTGGGTGGATTCAGGATTCAGAGTCACTGCTGTATTATGCTGGTTTGTTTCTAGTACCTGTACATTTAAGTGTAAGAAGTTTATTGGTTTTTGAATATTCTAGTGGTTATTTATATATTTTTAATGATCAATTAACAATGTTTTAGCAGTGTGATTAACAACACAACTTGTTGTGTTATATTT
>JAFMOD010000688.1:2500117-2516118 GCA_019802435.1 Corydoras maculifer | reverse complement strand
CACACACACACACACACACACACACACACACACACACACACACACACACACCCTAAATAATACAATTATATAGCATTTAATGTACCTTGAATCAATGTTTTTGGACTGTGAAACAAAACTGCAGAACCTGGAGGAAACACATGCAGACACGGTGAGAACATGTAACTACCACCCAGATTGAGATTCAAACCTGGTTGAAAGACGAACGTGCTAACCACTAAACCACGGTGCCGCCCACTTTTAAAATACTTATTTATTAAACTTAAACTAAACTATATCATGCACTCTGTTTTATGCATTATTACCATTTTTGCACCTTATGTAATTGCACACCCACTTTTTCTTTTGCACAATGCTGCACAATAATGCCATCTCTGCACAGTATTTGTACTGCACAATACTGTCATTATAGCACTTTGTAATCAGCACAATTCTATTTGCACTATTGGTTGATGCTAACAGCATTTCGTTGTCTTGTACCTTTACAGAACAATGATAATATACTTGAATTAAATAATCATTCAATCAATCAATCAATTACTAATGGTAGGGAGTATATGTTTATCTAATGTATAAACAAAACATGTTTTTTTTAAAGATTTTTTTATATTAACTCATCAGGTACTGAGTTAGGGCGACACGGTGGTTAGCACTTTTGCCTCTCAGCACTAAGAATTACAGGTTCGAATCCCAATCTGTGTGGAGTTTCCATGTTCTACCCTTTTCCACGTAGGTTTCCTCCAGGTTCTCCGGTTTCCTCCCGCAGCCCAAAAACATGGATTAAGGTCAATTGAATTCTCCAAATTGCCTCATGTTTGAGTGTGTGTCTGTGTGAATGAGTGTATGCCCAGCAATAGATTGGCGCCCTGTCGTGAGTGTATCTGCCCAGCGCCCAAAACGTTCTCCCCTGGATGGGCATGAAGAACTCCCCGGCGAGCCTGGTAGAGGATAAAGCATAAGATAATGGATGGATGGAAGGTACTGAGTTAGAATACCTTATTTATTCAATAAACAGGTCATCTAATTATGCTGCACCAGTACTATGCATACATCATACTACTTCAAGTATAGTTCACATTAACTATCAAGAAAAAGATAAATGGACCTTTGTGAGCTTTATAATCTTTAAAAACGTGATTTATCTGGGACCTTCCTCTTAAGTTCTACCATACAAAATGCATAAACCAAAAAAAAGTAAAGACAGCTGTCAAATTTTTAGGGCCAGTAAAATCAATATTTATTTTCAAGGATCTGTTAAAGGGTAGTAAGGTGCAAAGTAAGGTTTGAGCAAAATTTAAATTCATACTAAGTAGCTCCTTAGCTCGTACCATTGCTTTCTGGGCAGGGCAGAGAAGATCTTTTTTTGTGGTGAGATTACATCTGCTTCCACACATGTATGGGTTACCTTTAGGATCTCCGGTTTCCCCCACAGACCAAAAACACTGGTGATTGGTGATACAAGACACTCCTAGCTGTAAATGTATAGGTGAATGTATTACTGTGGCAAATTAATATTCATCAAGTCATTATTCACCCCACACACACATACATATGCAAGACTGATGATAGCATGATTAAACATATTTATCTAAGTGTTACATGCAAAAGCTGCAAAGGTGAACTTTTATTTTCTTTATCCTTCTCTGTGTGCAGCACTGTTACATTACATTATATTATTTAGCAGACATTTTCAGCCAAAGCTCAACTTGATGGTAGTAATCAAACCACACAGGGTTGATAGAGCACCCTGGAGCAGTGAGGGTGAAGTACCTTACATTTACATTTAGTCATTTAGCAGGCGCTTTTATCCAAAGCATCTTACAAATGTAAGTAATAGTTAGATAAAAAAAAAGTGTAATAAAAAAAATCCATATCAAAATTTCTAATTTCAATGTGGTTATTATTTACAGATTTTGTTTATATTGTAAATGAATTGTCATGTCTGTGTTTTGTTGGTGAAAAGAATGAGTGAGAGAGAAACCAACGGCAAACAACTGGTTCTTCTGATTAGTTAACTATCTCCAATAGCAATGTCAATCAGCAAATCTAACCCTTGTTTGAAAATAAGCTGTTGTCATGCAATCAATGCAGTAGGCTTATCTTTAGTATTCAGTGTTTTTGTAAGGAGGAGTAGTACTGCATCAATTCTGTTTTAAATTGCTATTAATGATTTCAAAGAATGCTTTAGCCAAACTGCTTTTCGAACCTGATGGTAGTTTCATGTTATAATTCCTCTTGTTACAATGGCTATCATAAAATATAAAATGGTGTAGCAAAGAAAAAATGTCTATTACTGTTTTGCCCTATGTGAGAATTTGAAATTTTAATTGTTATAGAACTATATCAAAAGCTAAATCTGACCCTTTAAAATAAGATATGTTAAATTTTGCCTGCCAAGCACATAATCTGGGTAAATATATTCCTCATGCCCAACGTCTTGGGCGCTAGGCAGATACAACCAGGACAGGGTGCCAATCTATTGCTGGGCACACACTCACTCACACAGACACCACACACACAAACACACTCTATATGGGGCAATTTGGAGACTTCAATTGACTTGATCCATGTTTTTGGACTGTGAGAGGAACCCCACAGTCTACATTTAAATTGAAATTGAAATTGAATCCTGTCATGCCAGAGGTGTGTAAATAACATATCAATTAAATTCATAAATCCAGGCACAAAACAGGATTGATTAAAAAAAACCTAAAAATATGGCTGGCAGGGGCCTGTCTGCTGCAGAAAACGGAAAGCTCTCAATAGTGTCAGGTGATACATAAATGCCCTCAGGAGTGCCAGCTGGATAATTCAGGAACGCCCACTAAAGTACTGTCAGAAACACCTTCTGAAGATCTGACAGTAATGTCCTCTAAAGTGCCAACAGAAACAGAAAATTTGTGACCAGCAGGATAACACATTATCTTGAGAACAAAATCACCATGTGGTGTGCTGGCAGGAATGGGAATGCCCACTGGACTGTCGGCAGAAACAGGAATGCTTGTTGGGGTACTAGTATGAACAGGAATACCCTCCGGAGTGTCAGCAGGAGAGGAATACCTTTTGAACTGCCAGTGGGAACAGGAATGCATATTGGAGAGTTGGCATGAAAAGGAATACTCTCAGGAATATCAGCAAGAAGAGGAACGATGCTGGCCAATACAAAAACACCCTCAGATGTGCCAGCTGATATAGGAATACCCTCTTTACTGATTGCGAGAACACCTTTTGGAGAGCCAGGATGAATAAAACTGTGCCGGCAGGAACAGGAATACCCTCTCTACTGTCGGCAGAAACAACAAGGCGTGTTGGAGTGCTGATATAAACACGTATAAACTTTATCCTCTAAAGTGTCAGCAGGAACAGGAATGACTTTTGGACAGGCAGATAGAACAGGAATGCTTGCTGGATTGTTGGTATGAGCAAGAATACTCTCTAAAGTAGCCACACTAAAAGGTATGATCTTTGGCATGCTAGCTGGTACAAAACACCTTAGGTGAGCCAGGTGATATAGGAATGCCCTTCTTACTGCTGGCGTGCACAGAAACATCCTCTGAAGTACTGAATGCAATCTCGACTGCTAGCAAAAATAGGAATGCCCTCTGGAATGCCAACAAACATAAACAGGAATGCTTCACTGCTGGTAAGATTAGGAAAGCCCTCTGGTGTGCCTGTGGAAACAGGAACACCTTTGGAGTGCTGGCTGGCACATAAACAGCCTCAAGATTGTTGACTGACTGATTGTACTCTGGACAGTTGTCCAGGAATAGGAATTCTTGGAGTACCAGGCTAACTGGAATGCCCTCTGGTAAAATCAGGCCAAAATAAATTATAGAAGGGGCAGGTTCAGACAGGCAGGCTCTTACACATTGAATACAGTAATGTTAATAATGCAGCCATAGTTAGCAGCAGGCAGTTTTAGTAGCATCTTCAAAGTGTCCTCTGTGCAGGTTCAATGACAGGTCGAACACAATCTGTATTGAGTCCTGAGGCCACACCTAAAGCAGGAAATCTGATAAAAAGTGCTCTATAAAGGACTTGGGTTGACTTCAGGCAGGGTTGCTGGGAATAAACAATGTTTCTAGCCCAATATAAGGCTTAACACAAGAAAATAGAATGATCAAATAAAATATTCTCTGGCCCAGTTTACACAAACACAGTTTAAATACACAAACACAGTTTAAATAAATCCAAATAGCTGAAGATGAATCCCATCACATGGAAATGGAAAGATGCATGACTCAGCCTCAAGGAAACCTGGTTAAACTTCATGCATGGTAGCAAACAGCCAAAACCAAGCTTGGGAGCAAAAAGACAACTCAATAAAAAATTGACGAAAACAAAAACTAACTGGAAACAAGCACGTCAATCCAGAGTGCAGTGTAAACAACATTATGTAAAATTGATGTGATAGGTGTCCTGTAATAACAAACCAAATGTTTCGCACTTGAAAAATGACATAAGGTCACTTAAGCACAATCGTCACTGAGTGACATTTTAAAAGAACTGTTAAGCTGAAAAGTGGGAATCCAAGAAAACTTACAGAACTGCTTAGGTGCCTAAAAAGGCCAATCAAAATCCCCATGTGACTGCCAAGGTCTGTGCTATAGTTTAGATGAGTTATGGGTGGTGATGCAGCATTCTATTGTGCAGTCTTGCTTGCACATACACAATCCTTATGGAAGAGTGAAAATTAAAATTATGCTACAGAACATTTAGGCCAGATGTAGATCAGAACATTTGTTGTGAACTGATTGTCAAAGTTTGAAGAATTGTCAAGAATCAATGGCTACATTCAGCAATGATATTTGCAAGGGGGTGGATCAATCATATTTTCGGTTAGTGTTCCTGCCAGAAACAGCAAAAAATACAAGGAATCAAATGTCAAACTATCTGTTAAAAGGCTGAAGCTGCAAAAAAAAGAAATGTCTTTTGACAAACAGCAGAATATTTATCAAAAAACAAAATCTCACAAAAGAGAGAAGGCACAGTCTTGAAGTTTTTGGAGTGGTTGTCACAGTCTGAACTATATAGAATGGTACTATGTGAACTGATCATAAATAAACCCTAATATATTTTAAATTTAATAGTGTTTTACAAGAGGAAGAAACATTATTTTAAACTAATTCGAAAAGTGACTTAAAATCAGACCAGTGGACAAAGCCCAGTGATGATAGTGCTCTGTTCAGGCTAATAACAGTATGTACAGTGTAGTGATCCTGTGTTCTGTGATCTATTGTCTCTTATTTTACAGATCAGCATTGTGGTTTTAAAAAGCCTTGAAAACCGACCCCTGATTAAACACTATGCCTCCAAACTCATTGCCACTCAGGAACAGCCAATTCTCTTCCCCTGAAAGTTGGAATAATGACCAGAAGCTTGCAAGTGAGAAATTTAATAGGGAGCAACCTTCAAGCACAGATTCATGAAAAAAGGTGGATGGAATCAGGTGAGGTGATGGCCTCCACATGCTAATTGTCTGAGAGTCTTGTGCTGATATTTAAAAAGAGACAAGACTAAGAAAGTGCATGGCGAGAGTGTTGGCAGCAGTCAGTCTACATTTATCTCTGTGTGCAATTTCACTAGCCAATTCAAATGTTCAGCAACAGCAATAATAATAATCAATTTTATATTTGGGCGGCACGGTGGCTTAGTGGTTAGCACGTTTGCCTCGCAGCGCTAGGGATTCCCGGTTCGAATCCCCATTTGGGTGGAGTTTCCATGTTCTCCCCGTGTCTGCGTGTGTATCCTCCGGGTTCTCCGGTTACCTCCCACAGTCCAAAAACATGGGTCAAGTCAAATGAATTCTCAAAATTGCATATAGAGTGTGTCTGTGTGAGTGAGTTTGTGCCCAGCAATGGATTGGCTCCCTGTCCTGGTTCTATCTGCCCAGTGCCCGAGACGTTCTCCCCTGGTTGGGCATGGGGAACCCCACCGCGACCCTAATAGAGGATAAAGCAGGAGATAATGAATGAATGAATTTTATATTTGTGTTTTGCACATCCTATCTCATCCTTAGTGTCCCAGCATGTTACAGGTTTTTCTTAATTAATTACTGAGTACTTAATTTTGTACTTTAATTTATCATATTATATCATAAGATAAATGATATAATTATATCATTTATCACTATATTGTGATAAAATATACAAGACATTTTCTTCATTAATAACATGAATGACAAAAACATAAAGTATCGAAACATTTGTCAAAACCTGGGCTAGTACATAATTAATACATGCTGCTTATAACATGCATATCGTACATTTCATTATGCTTTCCTTAGTTAATTGGTTCTTTATAACTTTACATTTTTTAATGTCATAAACAAAATTAGACAAAATATCCACAAATCATGATTATGAATCATCAAAATATACTCTACAAACAAGTCCATAGTTTTTATGATTTTCTTTATTGACAAAGAGAAAGATATTACTTTTCATGTCTAGCACCACTTTTTTTTTGTAATATCAAAAGAGATACACGTAAAAAAAGTTTCCATTTTCTTAAATGTCTTACTTTTTGAATTTGTAGTTGAAACTATTAATAGAATCTACGCAAAAATTACTAATTTCATGACGTTAATAAAATAAAATCATAACTGCAGTTGAAAATGTGGTATTGTTAAAGAAAGATACCAATAAAGAGAATAAATGATTAAACAGTACAGACTTTAAAAATTCTTTAGTCTGAGACAGTTATTAAAAAGTCATTGTACATTTGCTTAACTTTTGCTTGATAATCACTGTGTCGTTTGGAAGGTTTGGATATACATAACCACAAATGATAAAGTCCTGTATCATTGTAATGTAGCTCTTCAACAAAGTGCAATAATAGTGCTAATATTTACTGGTATTATTGCTTGTGTTTCTGTACTACATCGATTAAACTTCCCAAAGGATTTTAACATTTAGATTGCCAGAAGCTTTAAAAACAAACAACCAGGGTTTTAATCAGACAATTTAATCAGCATCAAGAAAAAGTGGGAAATGTTTGCCTTTTCCAATTGTGTTTGTTTTAATTGATTTGGAAATTTTGTTCCCAGAGATGTATTTTTATTTGAGTGCTTATGTAAATTAATGTGCTAATTAGTCATAATTATTTTACATTTAGAGTTAGAATAAATCTATGAGCTGACATTTATTTGTGTTTTCTATAAAAAATCCCCACTGCTGCTTCAATTTCCATGACATTAGACATACTTATTCATAAAGATCCTACAGAGGTTTATATACTCTGTACAGCCACCAAGATGTGGCCCAAGATGTCAGATAGTTTGAGCATTAACACAAGTTATTGGTGGCCAAGAGTGGTTAGAAGGGTGCTGAGGTGATGTGGAAATTGCTTTGTTTGATGTTTTTTTTTTTCTTAGTTAGGTAAATAAAGTAAAAAATAAACACTAAAAAGTGAAGAAATACACATAAATTAATACACCATTTGCAGAAAATGTCATCACAAGCCTGAACATACTATGTTTGGTTGATAGAAAGAATTATCAAAAAAAAATATCAAAAAAAATTCAAAATAAGAAAAAAGTGTGTGTGTGTGTGTGTGTGTGTGTGTAAATGGCATCACATCACATTATGGTTATTAGTTCAGAAATTTAGTACTTTACACAGAGATTATGCATTTATGATTCAAAAAACATTTTTGATTCACACTTTTACAAATGTTGAAGTATCCCAACTTGGTTTGGTTCAAAACACAGGGTTGATACAGAACCAATGGAGCAATGAGGGTTAAGGGCCTTTCTTAAGGAGCCACAATGGTAATTGGTAGTGGACCTGGGATTTAAACCCACAACCTTCTGATTTATAGCCCAACACCCAAACCACTGAGCCACCACACTCTCCCCAAGATTTTACAGCTGAAAGGTGTCAAAGCTAACCCAGTGTGATGACTATAATGCAAAATATGAATTTGAAAAAATATATTTATTATTTCTCATTTAGTTCATTCAGCATTTAATTTCTTCTGGCATATCACCAGATGTATAAGTACCACAGGTTTTAACCCGATGTCCTTGTATAATTTCCATTTACAAATTAGGAAACATAAATCTCTAAGTTCATCAGAGGAATTTTTTATAACAAGAATGATTTAATAAAACTTTGGCAGGAGAAATGAGCTTTCTGTATCACAATGCTGCAAAAAGTTAACTATCACTTCCTATACGCATTCCAATTGGAGTTGTTATTCTCTATCTAGACTTTTTTTTTTTAATAGATTTTTGTTTATGCTTATAAAACATACTTTTGCGATTCACATTTAAACACAAAGTTTAAACACATTATGTTATAAATTTGAAGTGGATAAAAGCTTTGGAAATATATTAAATAACAAATACATAAGTGGTCGAATACTTGTTTCCCCTCACTGTAAGTGCACAGAGCTGCAGTAAGGTCTGGTTCATGATACAACTCTACTGCAGTTCCATGTGCCCCTCCTGACACCACAGCCCCTAATCTCATTTCCTCCCATTACTCCCTCCTGTGGAAACTCTTACACTCCCACACTGCTGTATGTCGTGCTCTGAATAACAATGTAAATCATGAAAGGTCAGAGAAATAAATTGTTTGTTTCAGCTTACTTCCATAGAAGTCCCAGAGGCAACCAGTAGAGGAGGTGACATTCACTCACTAGTTCCATACTCACCCACCAATCCCCTGAGGAAGCTTGCTAAAAAGGTATCCTTGTGTTATATGATAGGTCAGGTATTATAGAAAATGACAGACATACTAAATACAGCTTCCTGCACTCAGACAGTTTTACTCTGCCAAAAATATTCTTTTACTCACTAAAACTTTAGGTAATTTGATTTAGTAGAGTGGTTTTTAACCAAATTCCAGACACTCATTTTTCTTACAGTAAATTTGATCAACTCAGAATCAACCCCTGGGTTTCAGGAAAGAGAGAAAAACTGAAGGTGAAGATGTTTTTTTTTTGCAAATTCTCTGCATAGTTATCCTAGAGGAAACCACTGACCGCTTCTTAATGTAATTTAAATTAAGTAGATGTTCATATAAATACAAACATAACACATTGAATGTCACATTACAAAATTAATACATAATATATTCATAATAATAAGGACAGGTGGTTGGCCATGGTCATTTAGAAGGTGATGTTGAAGTCACAATTCCTTAACAACCTTGTCTAGCTGTTATTCTAGTACAATGCCTATTTGAATTTGGAATGTTTTTTCTCATCTTTGAATGTGTTTCCTTACAGTGGTTTATTTTCCCTTCAGATGTGTTTTAAATCAAGACCACAGGAATAATTGATTATAAATCAGGGCACAGCAATGTTAATGGAAGAAGTAAAATCTCATACATTCTCAGATCTTTTAAATAAAAAAAACAACAAAAAAAATTCTTTTCTTTGCTATTTTTTGTTGATTGGTTTGTTAAAATGTAGACATGCTGTACTAACATATTATATAATATAATATATTAATATATATTATAGGTAATTAATATATTAATATATACTAAAAGCTATTTTTGTAGGTTTGTAGGTTGCTTTATAAAAAAAATATTTTAATACTGTAAATGTAACGTAAACATGGCATCACAATTCCAATCTACAAAAAAGCAGATTTTCAACTTACATTTTGCATTTTAAAATGTTTTATGTTAAATGTGCAGTATGTTAATAGACTACAAACAGAATAAAAGTTACATTTATAATATCAACACAAAGAAAGCCTTCACAAGACACCCACCCATTGTTTAATTGCTTAATTATTTAACTATGAAGATCTTTTTTTCAGGTAATACTTGGTTATTTTTACTTAAGTTCGAAATGGGGGATCTAATTAATTTGTATGGAGCTGCCTCAAAAGGAGCTTGGGCAGAACTTTTGTTGGAACATTTTATTGATTAAAGTTGGGTTCTACCTGCACTGTGGTGCCCAAAGGGGATGCAACAGAGCTAATGATGTAGCTTGGAGATACATCCCAGGCCTGGCAGGGTCCTGCATGTTGCATTGAAAGGGGAATTATTCTGTCTTTCCAGTTGGCCTTCAAAAGATTGATTTTTAGATTTGTCTCTATTTTGGATGAGAGAAAATATAAATGTTGGATTGGCCTTATTTGGGACTGTCTCTGACCCAGTAAGTGCACAATGCCCCCATGATTTAGATTTCTGGGCGTGCAGGACAGCGCAGGAGAAGTAAACTACAACTTCTTTGCTAGATGACACAGTGCCAAGCAGTAAAAACATCACAACACTCAACCTCTCATCTGATATGCAGACAAATGGGAGTCTAACCACCACACCACAAAATTCAAATTTATTGTGAAATATGTCTTGCAAAGCTGGCGTCATTTCAATCAATAAAACAAGACAAAACAGCTACACAAATTGACCATTCATGCTAATACATAGTTAAATACATAGTTAAACATTGATGAGGGTGGTCAGAAGAAAAGCTCACAACATAATTAGCACCTTTGAATTGCACTAATACATTAAACTGTCACTAAAGTTCAATCCACAAATCCATACAGAAGACAGAGACAAAGAGGGTTTTTTTTTTCTATGAGAACTTGCATATGATTAGACACCCCAAGTAATATGTGTGACTTCTGCATATTAAGCTAGGATTAGAATACATGGCAAGAGCTAAATAAAAATATGCTGGTAAATCAAAGACTGCAGACAATGCATTTGATCACACTAGATAGGTTCGTAAATAAGTTTCCTGGCTCATGTGAAAGAGTTAAGGATTTGCCAATGTATTCAGAAAGTAATCCAAAAGCAGCACGCATACAGGAGAGATAGCATCAACATCGACAAACAGCTGAGGAAAATGAAACAACCATTAGACAAGGGAAGCAGGTATACTGCAGAGAGAACAGGTCCATTTGCTCTCATGCCAAAAAATCGTTCAGTGGAACATGCAGACACCTCTTCGACATTTACACCTGTTTACTGAAAGACTATGAACCCAAGGTTAAACTATTTTGTAGGCAGTGGAGTATGGAGATGGAGGAAACCTGACAGATGAGAGTTTGCTTTACCATTATGTTATGAGTATATCTCACAAGAGGCAGGTCCTTGGTTAGATACTGAGACATAACAAAAATGTAATGTCTGATCAGGTCTTTCCTATTTAGCATCATGTATACTGCCAGCTGCAGTGAACCTGCCTGATATAAAAACATTTGAAATGCCACTAATATATCATGGTTGTAACCATCCAGACAATTTAAGCATACTTTAAAGATTAAAAAAAAGTTTTGTAACATATGGAAAAATGTCTTTTTCTCATTATCCATCCATCCATCCATTATCTTCCACTTTTATCTGCTATTAGGGTGGTGCAGGGCGGGGGGGGCATGCCCATCCAGGGGAGAACGTCTCGGGCGCTGGGCAGATATAACCAGGTCAGGGCGCCAATCCATCGCAACAAAACTCATTCATACAGACACGCACACAAACACACTATATGTGGCAATTTTGGAGAATTCAATTGACTCAATTCATGTTTTTTGGATTGTGGGTAGAAACTGAAGAACCTGAAGGAAAACCATGCAGACACAGGGAGAATTTGGAAACTCCACCCAAATTGGGATTCGAACCAAGAATCTCTAGCGCTTAGAGGCTAATGTGCTAACCACTAAGCCAACCTGCCGCCCCTTTTCTCATTATCTTAATCACTTAATCCTCTACTACAGTATTGGGATTGAGGTAGATTCACTAATCCATGTTCTTGGAGGAAACCAAGGAACCCAGTCAAAACCAAGGCGGACATGGTGAGCGCATGAAAAATGCCATTGAGATTTGGATTTGAACCTGGATCCCCAGCACTAAGAGGCAGACGTGCTAACCACAACACCACCTTGCTGCCCTAAATGAATTATTATTATTATTATTATTATTATTATTATTATTATTCATTCATTCATTATCTCCCCCTAATCCTCTATTAGGGTTGCGGTGGGGTTCCCCATGCCCATTCAGGGGAAAACGTTTCGGGCGCTGGGCAGATACAATCCAATTGAGAGGGCACCAATCCAATTATTATTATTATTAATTTATGAAATATCTGTTGTCTTTAGTTAAGTTGTCTATTTTTCCTGGAGCAGCTAACCCGACAAAGATAATTACTTTATATTTTTAATACTTTATATATTACTTTATATTAAACACAGAGCCATCATACATTATTTATAAAAACAGACAAAAAGATAAAAAAAATAACAAATTGATACAATATTTTGTTTAGTACTTAGTAGCATAATATGTTAAAATCAACTTTAATATGATTTAAGCATCAAAACTTTCAGTTTGTAAGCCACAACGAACAAAATCTTAAATCAAGAGAATAAAAAAAATATGACATCACAGGTCTAAATGTTTTTACATAGCTATTGGAGTTTTACATAAACCTTACATAAAGCCTTGTTTAGTGGGGTATCATGCCAAGAACTCACCATTCAGATGAATTGAGTAGTTTTATATTCTTGCTGGTGCTTCAGTGACACTAAAATGATGAGTGGGGTTGCAAACATAATAATGATATGATCAATTTACTCATTAAAATTGACTTTCTTAGAGACGCTCCAGGGGAGCTGTAGTAAGCTGTGGAGGTGGGTAAGTGGGGGCAAGCACTCACTCTCATTTGTCACCTGTGGTGAAGGCCTCTGGGGGAAGAATGATTAGTGATTTAGAAAATGTATGGTGTTTTTTTTGTTTACATTGTCATTTACTTTTTTTGACTGAATTGCGTCAAAAAGAACTAGCAATAAATGTCATGTATTACAGAAACCACATCAGAATCTTAAAGCTAAATAATAAAAACAATAAGAAACAACAAAATACAATCATGGTAACTATTTTAATTATTTAATTATTTAGTTAAAATTCATTCATTCATTATCTCCCGCTTTATCCTCTATTAGGGTCGCGGTGGGGTTCCCCATGCCCATCCAGGGGAGAACGTCTCGGGCGCTGGGCAGATAGACCCAGGACAGGGCGCCAATCAATCGTTGAGCACACACTCACTCACACAGACACACTCTATATTAGGCAATTTTTGAGAATTCAATTAACTTGACCCATGTTTTTGGACTGTAGGAGGAAACCGGAGAACCCGGAGGAAACCCACGCAGACACGGGGAGAACATGGAAACTCCACCCAGATGGGGATTCGAACCGGGAATCCCTGGCGCTGAGAGGGGAACGTGCTAACCATTAAGCCACCGTGCCGCCTAATTTAATAAAAAATATCATTTAAATTATTTAAATTTAAATTAAGTTTTATTTTATGCTTATTGTTTATACTTCTTATTTTGTTTTTCAAGCTTCCACCAAGACCTCTAGTTTGCATATATGCTAATTGTTACCCATGTTGTGAACAGAAAGCTATTTGTTAAATGACTTAAACAATACAGATTTCTTTATATGCATGGCAGAGTAGTGTCCCCATCCATCCAATAAATGAATTCCAAAAGCTGGCTTCATCACAGTCAAATCAAAAACCAAGACTGTACATTTACTCACCAGGACTGCAGTATCCACACAAAGGCCTAATCTATCTTCTTGTGGTTCTTCAATCGGGTTTTCTGCCTCCGTGGGAAAATTAATTACTCGAAGCACAAAAGTACGTCTGTGGTCCCTGCGGGATTGTTAAGCAGACCACATGGTATTTCAGATGGCTGAATACATTGCTGATGGAGGGGCTGATTGAGAAAAATGAAAAGTGCAATATAATGACACCAGCTCTGTTAGCTAAGCCAGAATACAGTCCCAAAGACTCCTACAAATGACTGAGGTTATTCTTATCAAAGAAAAAGTGCTAATGTGCCTACCCTAGCAGCTGTTAAGATTTGTCAGCTTAGGCTTAGACAAGAGTCCACACATTGCATACATGATTCCAAACCCTTATCTTGTCTAGATTGTTCAATGTTTGCTTTATGTAAAAGGTTAGTTATGATTTACTGAACACTTATAATGTGCTCATTTTTTATTAAAAAAAAAATTATGAATATTCGAGAAAGCAATGTACTTTAACACCAGCGGCATCCCTATTGCAAAATCTAATGGCATCAGGCTGTATCCCTTTCAGTGGCTTGCATAGTCATACCCACAGTAATTATTCCTGTGAGAAATTAACAAGTGTGGGATTAAATGCATAGTAATCTTTTCACAGGCATAAGGGCATATTTTAATGTGCAGGTTCCTGATGATTTAAAACAGGGAACAGCACAAGTCATCGTTTTTAAAGATAATTAGAATGTCCTATATATAAAGGATATAACATTCTACACTTAGACATAATTGCTTCCCAAGGCTACACTATTTTATGCCATTTCATTTTTTTTCAACCAGTACTTGCTTACCATTTGTGCTGTCCCATTGGGGTCCCAAGGTTTATTATTATTATTGTTATTACTATTATTATTATTCTTGATTCTTCATTCATTCATTATCTTCCGCTTAGTCCTCTGCTAGGGCTACAGGGGGTTCCCCATGCCCAACTAGGGGAGAAAGTTTTGGGCGCTGGGCAGTTACACCCAGGACAGTTTAATTTATCTTGAAGCCATGAAGCCATGTTTTTAGACATGTTTTGGACTGTGTGCTGGGCACACACTGACACTCACACACACACACACACACACACACACACACACACACACACACACGCACACACACACACACACACACACACACACACACACTTTTTTTCACTTATTACTTATTAAAAAATATATATTATTACTAAAACACACTACAAAGTGGAAAAAATGTTATTTTTGATTTCTTAGTAATGTTACATGAGATATGCAATGGTTCTTAATGGTATACGTTTTTAACAAACAAACTTAATTGGTGGAACAATGCTTAGGTCTTTTCCCAGACACAGTGTATGAGGTATATCGTTTTCCATTCTCTTTATTTAATCTATTCCCCGGTGTTATATTTTGTGTTGATGTTGGTTTGCTTTTTTTCTCTTCTGCTTGATACCAGGTTCACTGCCAGTCCTGGTACTCAAGCTATGCACGTGAAAACCAGCGAGTGCTCCAGTGATCCCGCTGCCGATCACCTACTTAGTCACGTGCCACTCGGTCGCCGCTGTTTGATTGGTTTAATAAACCACAGTTGTTTTGCATCTACGTCTCCTCTGTTCTCTCTGAGCCAGACTCATAACAGTTAAGCTAAGAAAATCTGGTAAAAAAAAAAAAAAAAAGGTAAGTAAATCTGGGTGGAGTTCCCATGTTCTCCCCGTATCTGTGTTTTTTTTTGGGGGTTCTTTCTTTTGGGTTCCCCGTATCTGTGGGGGTGTCCTTTGGGTTTAGCTGCTCTATATGGCCCCTATGTTGTGTGTCTGTGTGAGTGAGTGTGTGCTCAGTGATGGATTGGTATCCTGTCCTATCCCAGTGCTAGGGTTGCCAACTTTCAGAAATGAAAAATAGGGACACCCACCATGGCCCCTCTGGGCCACAAACCCAATATTGAATCAATACAGGATGCAACATTTATCTGACAAATATGGGAATTCCGTATTTTACATGACGGGAGGCAACCCTACCCAGCGCGCAAAATGCTTTCACCTGAATTGGCATGGGCAACTCCCTACAACCCCAGTCCCTAATATATGATTAAGCGGAAGACAATGAGAAAAGATGAGAAATGTATAACTGAATGTAAAACAGCTAGAAAACAGAATAATAAAGTTAAAATTAATATAACATAATGTAATGTTTAGTACAGCATAAGCAACATTTTATTTTATACAGCTGTGCCATTGTATTTTATTTATTTAATCATTAATTTTTTATTAAAATATCTAAAATATCCCATACTCAGCTTTGCCATTTTTTTAACAAAGAGGGTATATAAATGACAAGATAATGTAACCAGGGTTTTGCTGAGTGACATGCACAGACTAAACTGGATACATGACATCTGAACTTTGATTTTTTGATTGCAGGTAATAATAGTGTTAGTGGATGAGGAACGCTTTGACATAAGCTGCAATAGGCAGAACTA
>JAFMOD010000688.1:2465917-2477779 GCA_019802435.1 Corydoras maculifer | reverse complement strand
CATCTAGGGGAGAACGTTTCGGGTGCTGGGCAGATACACCCAGGACAGGGCGCCAATCTATCACTGGGCACACACTCACACACACAGACACACTCTATATGGGGCAATTTTCAGAACTCAATTGACTTAATCATTTTGGACTGTGGGAGGAAACCAGAGAACCCGGAGGAAACTCACGCGGACACGGGGAGAACATGGAAACTCCACCCAGATGGGGATTCGAACCAGGAATCCCTAGTGCTGAGAGGCGAATGTGCTAACCACTAAGCCATCATGCCGCCTCTTTGGAAGACATACAAGTTAATTATTTATTAAAAGTACGTAAAAAAGTTCTTAAACCATTGTGCTGAAACTAAGCCTGCTTCTGACCTTTTTTAATACTGCAATGGTTAAAAAAATTTGACCAAGATGGTCATACTGGTCAAAGTAATGGTCGTGACCCTAATGCTGACTTACAAAAGCAGTTAAGTCTCCTACAGTAACACAGACCCACTCATGGTTAAAAGGCTTTCTAAAGATGGACTACTTGCCCAGTCAGGCAAAAACCTAATTAATGTATGGATTTGATCTCAACAGTCTTGTTAAGCATACATTTAAGCTTTTAGTGATGGCACAGTAGGTATGTTTCAGAATATTTATTTCATAAGTATTGACATTTCAAGTGGGAGAAGTACAAAAAATATAATCTTCTTTTTAGTATCTAATCTAAAGCCTGGGTTGCCTAATAGCAGGGCCTGGGGACTGAAATTAGAATACAGCACACAATGTTTGTCATATAAACACTTTACACCTTTTTCTTCATTAGTTTCCTAATCACAGAATGAAGATATATGCTACGCTACATACGTGGTTACTCATCTGTATGTTTCGTCATAAGTGTTAAACTTTGAGACAATTTTGAGACAAACCCATGGAGGGACACTGATGCAATGGTGATGTGTTTTGAGTCTTGCAATTCTTGTATTTGTATGTATCTGTAGTGAATCGCTACTGAGATTTTTAAACTATGATGATGCTGGATTTAAAAAAAACCCACTAGAAATGTCCAGGCACAAGCATCTAAAAAGGCAGCATCCTGTAAGCACTAGTGATGGACTAAGGAATAATGAACACAAACTTTTTAATTACAGATGGGCAACTCTCTCTGATTTTAAGGTGGAGCCATGTGGTAGATGTTTCTCATGAAGTGACAGTAAGTTGACATCACTGCTGTGTCTAACATACAAAGAAAAGAGGAGGAATATATATATATATATATATATATATATATATATATATATATATATATATATATATATATATATATATTCTTCTTACATTATGTAGACACCATGTATAAAAACATGTTTAAGTTCAGAAACTGTTCAGTTCTATCAAAATACGTACTGATAATTTTGATTGTTGCAACTATTGATATGGCTATTGCTGTGACCTAAAGTGTCTTCATGGAAATAATTTCAAATTATGATTAGGTAATTCCTTAAATTTAAACTTTGTTCTCCTCGCAAAAAAATACATGCAGGCCATTTGAATGCAAACCTCATTATGTCCTGGAACATACAGATAGAGAGAGGTCCAATTTGCATTTAGATTGTTTCTGGAAAAGTAAATTAATCAACACTTTTTACACACACACACACACACACACACACACACACACACACACACACACACAAAGGTAAATTCCCTTTCTGAGGACTGCCAGTCAAATATTCACATATCCAAAAGGTTGAGAGCTGTACCGTTGAAGTCACCAATAACATCATGTCTTTGTAAATTATGACTTAAGCTTGATGAAATGGTTTACAGCCTTTCCAAACCTTAAACTGTGTTGAAGAACTTTAGGTTGATAAGAAGTAATTAAGTAAAAACTCTGGTTAACAAGTTTACTTACACCAAGAAAATCATGGATACTATTCCTTCATTGTAAGGACAAGGTAATTTTGCTTTTTATGTGGTCTGTGTATTTTCCTTATATTTGTGGGAGGAGCACTAAAAAAATCAGGTCTCAGCCATAGATAGACTGGATAGACTTGGTGCAATCTCTGTTGCTGTCCAAACACTTTGATGAAGTTTTCTAACTTTTCCATCCTGATGGGAATCAGAAATTCATCTTCTGAGATCCTCAGAAGTCCCCTTTGTTTGTGCCATGATACACTTTTAAAAATATGTGTTGTCAGGTTCAGACTTTGATAGATTTCTCTACCGATAATAAAACTGGATGCTCACTCACACCTAATTATTATCCAACCTGAAGGTTCACATAGTTTTATCAGTGGCATTTGAAGTTTAGGTTCAAATTTATATAGATACAGGGGTTCACAAACATTCAAGCACAGCAAGTGCTGAGCGTGGACAAATAGTGGAAAAGTTGAGAGTGGACAGTGTTAAAAATATTCAGCTGCAATGTTGTATCTAATTCACTCTTCCCAGTGCGAGTGCTGCAGTGTTAGAAATGCTGATCCACCACACAGTAATATCAGCTTAAAGTTTAGATACAGGGTGGAGGTTTTAATGCTGTCTTGATCATGATGCAGGGCCATATTACTTGAATGTAATATGTTATTAATACATGACCTTATATATATATATTTTTTTTTTTTTTGGAAAGGAACCTCTTAGAGGATAAACTGCCATTTTTAGTAGTGAAGTGTATGCTGGCAGACATGAATGATTAATTGAGTGCTGGCCCTCTCCCTCAGTCAGTTTGTCTAAAAGGTGCCTTTGGTTTATGCCTACAGGTGTTTGGCAAGGATGAGGTGGAAATAAGCGGTGACAAGTCATCTAGCATATGGTCATCCATTTGGGTGGCAGATGGGAAAGAAATGTATCTCGCGGTCTTCGTGTTTATGTTTGTTAGGATAAGAGGCCAGTGTGTATTGCCACCCTGCAATAAGTGAGGAACAACAGACATCAAGGTAAAGTCACTAAATGTTCTTCAAGTCATCTTAACATCATCACTCACACACAAGTCAATATTTAAAAGAATATTTATTTTCCTTGTTAAACTTGTCTCGAAGAAACACACAATGTGCAACAGGTCATCATTAACACAGTTCAATAACTTTCTATTCAAACTAGTAAAGCATCACACATCCAGTGACACATGACCTCATGTGCTGCCTGGTAAATTAACTGCTGAACTACTGTTATTGGAGAGGTCGCTGTTATTTACCTGTCATCATTTTATATTGCCAAACTGTTATTGGTGTATAAGATCAGTCACTTTAATATAACTCTTTGGATGGATTAATTAGCTGTATGCTTGCCAGCTTTAATATTCAAAATTTAAAATAAACTTTTCATTTTATAGACAGGGCAAATGGCTGGGTAATATCATGAATATGACTCACTAAAAAATATGACATAAAAAAATATAAAATATAAAAAAACTTGTGTGTGCACATGTCTATGTGTTCATTTTTTCTGTTTTTGTAAGATGAGTAGGTTTGCATCCAAAACTGCATGTATTACATAACTTAACTACAAAGTGTGTCAACATAGCAGAGGCACAAGTTTTAATATTTACACGCTATTTCACAGCAACATGTAGCTTTGAACATGTCCATGTTTTGCAAAGTCACATCACTTTCTGTAAGTGCAAGTCAACCATGCAGAATTAATTTGCTGCTATTTTCTGATGTCCTTTCAAAGGCACGTTAAGCACACACCCAATATGAGTGCAGCAGGGATATTGCTATAATAAACAATCCTTCTGGGTGGATTATGCTCCCCGACCTTCTTGCTATTCACTACTGACTTGTTAAATGTAATTGTTAATAATTGATTACAATGCTTTTATGTTATCAGGGATCAGTGGGAGGTTGGATCCAGGTGCAGAAACTCAACCTGGCTTAAATGGGCTTATAAACAATATAGCAAAGTTTAGTTAAAGCATGAAGTATTTCTTATTGTCTTTTTCCCGTGAAAAAATGAAATAAAATGAAGAATGTTTACTAAAAGGTCTGTGAATAAACACATCAATCATGAAGATTCAAACCCCCACTTATACTTTGGTTTACCCTGCTATCACTGTACTACTGTTGCATTGGTGGGTATAGCATTAGTTGTGTTTAAAAAATAAGAACGACCACCTCGAGGGAAAAAAAATCAACAAAAAAACAAAAACAAAATACCAAGTGTAACTAATAGAAAAACTTAAATCTTTTATTTTTATATTCTCTTTTAAAACATTAGTAATTATTCACCTGTTTAATCTTTATGACTTTACTTTGTAAATACTTTTTTTTTGTCTAAAACTAATTTTTTTTTGTAATAGCAGTAAGACTACTAACATTTACACTTACGTTTATGTTTTCTTTTAAGTTAAGCAGTCGGTAGCTACATTTATCTTCTTTAACAGTTTTGTTTTGATTTTAATTTGCATTTGAAGTCTTTTTTAGAGTTAAATTCTCTTCTCTCTATAGATCTTTTCTTAAGAAGTCTTACTTTTAGTTGAGCCAACTCACTAAACATCACTAAACTTCACTTTCAACAGTACATTTAAATTTCACTTTCATATATATATATATATATATATATATATATATATATATATGTGTGTGTGTGTGTGTGTGTGTGTGTGTGTGTGTGTGTGTGTGTGTGTGTGTGTGTGTGTGTGTGTGTGTGTGTGTGTGTGTGTGTTCTTTTTTTAACAAAGCAACAATGAAGGCTGCTTTGGTGTTCTTATAGCAGGTAATCTAATTATTTTAATTAAAAAAAAGGGGGGGGGGGCACAGCATCAAATAACAATCAGGTTTGTTGAATTTACTGCATAACTTCTGACTTGTAATGTTCTCATTTGTAAATCGCTTTGGATAAAAGTGTCTACTAAATGACAATGTAAATGTATGTAAATGTAAACTTGTCGATTTTTGAAGCATAACTTAAAATATATTGTGAAATTTACTGACTAGTATTGTGGAAGTTTAGTGATTAGCATCAGACTAAGGATCAGGGATTGAGTAATAAAAAGGAAAAGACATTCACAGGAGAATATAAACGAAACACAGATGCCTGTTGGGACAAGCTAATGGGGACAATAGAACTTATCCCTGATAATGGAACTTATCCTTTCTGGAGAGGTGAAAGAAATTTACATTCTCCTTTCTGGAGAATGTAAAGAACAACACAACTAATTGGAAAATCAATGATGAAATAAACACACAGAGAACATAAACACATGTTATAGTAACCATCAACTAAACAGAAACAAGCAAATACTGCAATCATCATTATAGTCAAAAAACAAGTTAAAAATAAAAAAGTTCAGAAAGAGTCAGAACAAATATCCTAGAGCAGCAGCCATCTTATTCATCTTGTTATAATGTCCTCCATGCCACTCTTAACCCTGTTCATTGTATTTAAATATATTACACAATTTAATGATACATTGTTATTATAATTGATGACTAATGATTACGAATTAAGAATTGTACACTAATACGTGTCACTAAAATCAGTAGTATCTTTTTTTAATTTTGTCAAATTTTGTAATATATTCATTAAAGGAAATTATCCAGTGCTACTTATCTGTAAGTGGGTAGCACAGTGTCAAAGCATTTAGTGCCTTCATCTCACAGCAACAGGGTCCTGGGTAAGATCCTGGGTGGTGCAAACACAGGTCCTTTCTGAGTGATCTGTGAATGTTCTCCCTGTGCGTGCAAAGGTTTTTGTGAGGGTCTTTACTGTTTTCATATTTTCCTCACATACACAGACATAGCAAGGCTGTATGTTTCAAGTGCACTTGGAGTTTCAGTTAAAAAAATAGGAAGGTTCATGAAGAAAGGACATCCGATATAAGTCAAACATGCACATCTTTCCCGCTGTGGTAACCCTTGTGAATAAGAAATGTCACAAAGAGAAAATTACATGTCTGTGTTATATCCAATTGCATATCTCACTACACTGGTTGCCCATATACTGTATTTCTAAATTGATTTTAAGGTTCCTTATACTGGTTTTATACAGTATATATGGTTATCCTATTCACCCCTTTACTAACATTTGTAGTTATTTGATTATCAATTGGTTGTTGTCCTCTTTCAGGGTAAGATGCAGATTTACTAGAATTGTTCATTTATTTACTTATATTTTATATTTTTATATATTATATAGATGCTGACATACTTTGAAAAGAAAGAGCTATGACATACATAATTAAAATGTGGAGGGTGTCGGTGAAAGCTAGCATTTTAAGTGCATACAAACACATGAAACATTCACCCATTTACACTGTACACACTCAAACTAAATACAAATACACAAGAGGAAATGAACTTAATACGGAGACGGTGATAGCACAAAATGAACCTCAAATGAACAATGATACATAATTAGAACATAAAACAAAAAGTAGAAAAGTGTCCATCTATAAATTAATGTAAATAATGTGCTCAATGATTCCTCAGAAGTGTAGAATAGTTGCATAATAAAACTTTTGAGGTGTTTTACTCCACATGCTATATATTACTCCACATGCTATATGCAAACGGAGATAAGAAAAAAAAACACTAGAATCTGAGAAATTGAATACAACAAAAGTGATTTCCTGAAACCAGATAAAATCTCTCTTAAAACGGCAACATGGATTTTTTTTCTTCTAAATGCATTGATCTTCTTTAAGCAGAAGAAAGGACTTGAGATAAACAAGTAGATACGTGCCCTTAATATTGACTTTGTTCTTACAATCTGTTACACATCCTTCTTTAATTGTAAAAGATGTTCCTTTCAACATATTTGAATTCCTAAAAAGAGTCTGATATTGTCTCTCAGTGATGTGCAGTTTTAACAAATATTGAAAAATAAAATAATGTTTGAGAATTATAAATGCAATGGATGCCATAATTAGGTTTATTTGATTTCCTGCTGTTTAGCAAAACACCCTGACAACACATTTCAGAGTAAAAATTTAGTAAAAATAAAAATAATATTTTTAATAAAATTCTAAAATAATTCAAAACTGTGCTACCTGTTACCTTTTTTTATTTTGAGACAACAATTACAGGCTTGAACATCCCCAAAGAAACCACTCTGGTCTCAATATTTCTAATTCCTCTTACAAATGTCTAATAGCACAAATTTAAAAAAAACAGAACAGAGCTAAATATGCTCACTTATAGTTGTTGCTTCGTGATTGAAACAATTAGACTGGTTGTAAAATATAAGTTTTTGCATCTACAAGTTAATCTGGTGATTATTTTATTAGCACTTGGTCCTTGGTCATTTTCCTTTCTCAGGAAAGTAATGTTATATATATATATATATATATATATATATATATATATATATATATATATATATATATATATATATATATATATATATATATATATATATATAAACACATAACACATAACATCGTGAAGTTCATTAACCCTGTAAATTTAACACTATATAATCATAAACTAAAATGAAAATACACAAGGGCAAATGAACCTAATACAGAACAGGTAATGGTACATTGATTAAAAGCCGAACAAAGCAAAATGTTCTCATTAGTATTTGTTGATTCTAGATGTTAAATAATTGATTAGTTGATTTTAGAAATTTAAATATGTTTTTGTATGTCAGAGATTATCAATTGTTTTTCAAAGTGTTGCTTAATTACAATTTAATTTGTTAGTGAAGGCTATCTGCTTTTACAGTTTTTTATTTATGGCACATTGGAAGAGATAGTAAGAAAGTACGGAATGTAGCTTTATGGGTGCCACCAGACAACAGAGTAGGAACAAACATTCCCAACTAGTGGTGATATATCTGGCAGGAGTAAGGTCCAAGGGTACACATCAGGCTTTGCATACTCAGTATATGGTGACTGTGATCCATCAGTGCCTGGTTCCATTTAAATTTGCAATTGTCAAGAACAGAGCTGCAATTGGCATGCTAAGTACAGGAAGGATAGTGCCACAAGGGAGGGGTGGTCCAGTACGGCAGGCAGCCAATGGGCATTGGGACCAATATGATGTGGCAGTGAGAAGGGAATGCTATGGTAAGACAGAGTCGAAACAACTGCACTTACTTCTGTTCTATAATCATAAAATTATGGAATGATCCATTCCTAAATGATGAGACGATGAAATGATGGCCCCTCATTGAAATAAATATTTTGGTAAGGCAAGTAGACATCTAAGCATGACATCTTATGGTGTTATCTGAGGCCATTAATATGTGAAGATTAGTGCCATCAACATAGCAACAGTATAAAGAGCCATAGTTTAGAAAGACCACTCACAAAGAAGCAGTGTATAGATACTACTGGACTTGAGCTACATCTCTGTACCTTTATCCTGTCATGCTTTCTAAGGAATTTTCTAATTGTGTGTTATGGCGCACAGGAGATTACATATAACCCTCTAAAAACAGTCCCAACCTTCTACACAGGGAATTAGTCCTGGAAGTGCACGGGTTATCTGCAGCACCATCGCCAGCAAGTTGGCCTTAGCATTAACCCTTAGTGTTCTTTTGTTTAACTTAGCCACTTACACTTAAAAAGAAAAAGACACACTGTCTACTTATTTTACAACAGAATTAAGTATGGGAACACTGATGATGTTCCTCTATAGCTTGGTCAAAGTTAAATATAACTGCACATATTGGTATTCCAGTATTATAGCTGCATTTATTGGTTCACTTCAAGAGCTTTGTTGAGCATAATGGTGTGGTGAATTTGCTTCTCATGCATTGCCAAGAGGGCTGTTGTCTAGTCCAGTTTGATGCCCATCGGGAATTAGTTATAACTTTCATATTGTGGTCTTCAGGGTCACGAACATTCACAAATTTTGTTCCACTGAAGCAAATCTGCTGCTATGAGCTAAGACATTGGGGACACACTCATAAAGTTCTCAAAAACTTTGCTTGCTTTTTTCTCTTACCCTCTCTAAAAGCTTTTCTCCTCACTTTATCCTCCTGCACAGCCAATCATACACAATTATCTGAACACACAGCAGGTGAATCAATTCCTTCATTGATTCCTTGGCTCTGCCTCACAGTCACAAACCAGTGTATGATTGACACCGTCGTGGTCACAATAACTTCTGGCTGACTACGTTCTTCCTAGACGAGAGAGAAAATTTGCCAACATCAATTGCAATTCTGGTCTGGTCTAAACTTAAAAAGTTGTAGTGATGATACCAATGATTGTGTCGTAGAGACACAGTGGCCCTGGGGTAGAAGATGGAGCCGTCTGCAATGGACTTTGATTAGAAATTATTAACACACCTGATGAGGCTTGATGAATGTGTGCAGCCTTTATAACCTGGAACATTACATGCCATGGAGAGAGAGATCGACCACGGGATAGAGGAACAGGACACCGCAATTCTACCAACCAAAATATGTATTTTAAATGTATGTTTATATACTGTGTAAATAAAGGATGCTCCTGACCTTTAAATCCTAAAATCCTATCTCCAGTCTTCATTTGTATTGCACCCTGTTACAGAGTAATCCAGTCTGCTTTTGAATCCATGGAATATGGAAGTTGTATAGAGCACCAGGCTAACTTTGTCCTTTGCCCCAACCATCTGAGTAACACATCAATCTATGTAAGTAATGTGGCCTGCAAGAGGAGGCAGTTTTTACTTGAAATTAAGGCTGATTGCCATGGTTCTTTCTCCTGGAATAGATCAAGCCCTTTTGATTGAGATGACTTCTAAATAATTAGGTACAAATATATGATAAAAGCTAGCTAGTTACAAAACTCCTTTTTGGACAACAATTACTGATGCCCTAAGAGGCACTCCAAGTACAATATTCCCACCCATCTAAATGCACACCTCTTGGAATTAGATTTGAAACCAGCCTGCTTCAGTGACTTTAGGACAAACCCAAGTTGTATATGTGGATTGTAGACTTAGATCTAGAGATTTAGGGTCAGCACTCCCAAGATTTCCATTAGAACATGAGGGTCTCTGGACATTGAAAGCAAGTGGATCTACCAATAGCTGTTTCTGAATTCAGTAGTAAGTGCAAGGGCATCAACCTAACTGATTAATCAGTTCATCAATGTGGGGAGTGGAATATGCTTCAAATTTAAATAAAGTGTTTTCTAAAGTCCTCGCAGAAACAGTCAACACTATTGACCTTTCAGACTAAAATCACTGGACAGTTTTATTTGATGAAGGACCTCTTGAATGCAACCGCATAGAGCATAGTCATGAGCCACTACTTGTCAAGTAATTTGGAACTTCATATGGGTAGTACCACAAGCATCTTATCTCCCTGTGTGAACTCCTATATTATAGCATCCCTTTTATAATACGGACATTCTTTTTACATTAAACTTAGCAGCATGTAGAGATTTGGGTTCAGGTCAATGGTATTGCATTTGGTTTTTACAGTTCAAAGATCATACCTTCCAATTTATTCTTTCAACCTTCAAGAGCTCTCTTCAAGCCAGTCAAGTTATTCCACAGCAAACTCACCCAACCTTTATGTCTTTATGAGTCTTTCTTTGTGCAATGAAGCACAACGGAATAGGAAATTGGCTATCCTTACAATGGTTAGATGCTTGATGTTATACACTTGTAGGAATTAGAACAAATAAAACAATTGTCGCTTGATACCCACTGGGATTCTGTACAGTCCTGCTTGATCAGAGGTAGCATGTAGAGTTTCTTTACCAGGCATTGATCCTGGTCTCTTTAATACCAGCTGACAAGACCTCACATTTTACTTGTATTGCTGGACTCATCCATCTAGGTTTAGAGAAGTCAGGCACAATGATAGTTTTAAAGAAATAAACTATATTAAATGGTGCAAGAACTGGAAGAAATAAGCAAGAAATGAGCAGGACAGCGAGAAAAAGAGTAAACAATGTAGTACAATGTAGGGTGTGGTAGATGGTTAGGGTGTTGGGCTATCAATCTGAATGTTGTGGGTTCAAATCTCAAGTCCACTGAAGTTACCACCTTGGGTCCTTGAGCAAGGCCCTGAATCCTCATTGCTCCAGGGTGCTGTATGATCACTAAACCTGTGCTTTGACCCCATCATCATACATATGCAAAATGACCTAATGTAATGTAATGTAATGTATTAAACATGGTATAAGGTTTAACAGGGATTGATTTAGAAAATGTCTAAATATGTACATTCCACAATCCAATTTTTTTCCATAGAGATCCGCTGATTATTTCTATTGAGCCAATGTAATGGATTAGTGTCAATACTGAAAAAGGAATCTGCAGATTCCCTTTCAAGAAAATAAAAGTGTCCTAAGTATTTTAGTTCAAGCGAAAGATTGGCGCCCTGTTCTGGGTGTATCTGCCCGGCGCCGGAAACATTCTCCCCTGGATGGGCATAGGAAGAACCTGCAACAATAGTAGAGGATAAAGTGGAAGATAATGGAGGGATGGATTATTGAATAGTATTGAATTTGATTAAGCAATGTTTATATTATCATTTAGAAGTATTAACCGATAACAACAATAAATGCAGCATTTAAAATGTGTGTAAATGTCTGAATGTTATAAGTTTCATTTACATTTTTTTGGTGTATAGAGTTTTATTAGCAGTATATAGAAAGCTATTTTTTTATTATAATATATATCATTCATTCATTATCTTCCGCTTATCCTCTATTAGGGTCGCGGTGGGGTTCCCCATGCCCATCCAGGGGAGAACATCTCGGGCGCTGGGCAGATAGACCCAGGACAGGGCGCCAATCCATCACTGGGCACACACTCACTCACACAGACACACTCTAAACGGGGCAATTTTGAGAACTCAATTAACTTGATCCATGTTTTTGGACTGTGGGAGGAAACCGGAGAACCCGGAGGAAACCCACGCAGACACGGGGAGAACATGGAAACTCCACCCAGATGGGGATTCGAACCGGGAATCCCTAGCGCTGAGAGGCGA
>JAFMOD010000688.1:2397937-2439474 GCA_019802435.1 Corydoras maculifer | reverse complement strand
TGCACTCAGGGAAAAGGGGGCTGAATAATTTTGCACATCGCACTTTTCAGTTTTTTATTTGTAAAAAAATTGTTGATTCATGTATAACTTTCATTCCACTTCACAATTGTATACCACTTTGTGTTGGTCTTTCACATTAAATTCCAGTGAAATATATTTATGTTTGTGGTTGTAATGTGACAAAATATGGAAAAGTTCAAGGGGTATGAATACTTTTGCAACCCACTGTATATTCTATAAGATTGATTTTTTATATAATTGGTATTCTTTATACAGTAGGGTGAAGAAACACATTTGCAATCAAATGATAGTTTGTAAAGGAGTGGTGGAAACAGAAATGTAGGTATGGTGACAGATCTCGCCGTAACTGTGTTAATTGCCTGCGTGTGTGCAGTGAGGTAAACAAGTACAACTCAGTGCTTAACACTGAAAACTGTATTTGGTGTACTGTGTCAGACTTTGTTTACTGTGCTCATTGTACCTGGGCTTGTTATAGTCGTTATACCCCATGTGTGTGTTGTCTTGGCTGTGGGTAGGGGTGGAGCACAGGCTCAGAGCTACAGTTAGTAGCTTGTTAATTAGGCTGACTATTCCTAAAAAAAGGTCCTCCATATGAGAAGCCCCAAAACGATATACATGGCTGCGAATATATTAATGCCAGGCCAAGCAGGGGATGCACAAGGATATAGTCAAGGATTTAAGTTTGATGTTAACACACACACTGGTATTCACTTGTGCTCTTAAGCTTTTGACCCAAAACCTAATTTAGAGTGGAAGTGGTGGTTAGTCCTTTACTCCTTCAATTGCTAACTTAGGGGGCAAATAAACTGGAAACACAGCATAATTGGCATGTTGAATGCAGGTAGTGTATCACAATGTGTCGCTGAAAAAACTGGTTATGTTAGCAGACTATGACTGGAATGCAGGATGGCAGAATGCTACAGCGAAAGCGAGGTCAAAAGTAAAAGCACTTGCCCACCATATATTGAAACATGCATTATTTCATAATCATGATAGCAACAGGGTCAATGTGGCATGACAGCGAGAGGTGGGATGCCATGCTGAAAAAGTCGATTGAATGGCAGTTGGCTGACTTTTGTGAATAAGAACTTACACAACTCTAAAGGCAGCGGGATGCCATTGTGAATCGAATAAACCATGCCTAGGTCCTGTGAATGCATGTACTGATTCTAGACATAAGCTAATTTAAATGAGTCCTGTGGGTTTCTGAATGATCAATAAAATTACCACTGATCAATGTCCTCTCTGAGAAAACAGTTATATTTAAAAAAAAATAAAGCAAATTCTTTAATAATCGCTGTATAATAAAACCTGATTAAAAAAAAAAATAATAATAAATAAATATATATATATATATATATATATATATATATTCATTCATTCATTCATTCATTATCTCCCGCTTATCCTCAATTGGGGTCGCGGTGGGGTTCCCCATGCCCATCCAGGGGAGAACGTCTCGGGCGCTGGGCAGATAGACCCAGGACAGGGCGCCAATCCATTGCTGGGCACACACTCACACAGACACACTCCATAGGGGGCAATTTTGAGAATTCAATTAACTTGTTCCATGTTTTTGGACTGTGGGAGGAAACCGGAGAACCCGGAGAAAACCCACGCAGACACGGGGAGAACATGGAAACTCCACCCAGATGGGGATTCGAACCGGGAATCCCTAGCGCTGAGAGGCGAACGTGCTAACCAATATATATATATATATATATATATATATATATATATATATATATATATNTATATATATATATATATATATATATATATATATATATATATATATATATATATATATATATATATATATATATATTTTACATTTATTTATGTATTTATTAATATTTTATAGAACACAATAACTTATTGTATACAATAACAAATACTTATTACTTAGTTTTAAATACTTGTTTGTTTGATCCTTGCTATCTCACCCCCTTGGCCAATTTGACATGGTTTATAAACATAACTTCAACCAGGTGAAGAGGTTTAATGTCCTTTAATGTTAAATAATTAAAATGTAATTGTTGTAATTCAGGTTCATGTGCAACAAAGGGTATTTAACAAATTATCAGTAATAATTTTATCAGTGCTCAGCATATACCCTAGTGGTTTTCACTGTTTCCATATTTATTCTCTTACTACACAAGTAGATTTAGTATTATTAGTATTGCTGCAGCTTTAGAGATGCAAATCTCTCAGGCTGCTGAGCTGAAGCAGGGCTTAGTAGAAGCATCCTATAAATCAGCATATTTTACTTTATATCAGGAATGCTTGATGTACAAACGGAGAAACTCTCAATACAACAGAAGAATTAGACCGATGGCACGGTGGCTTAGTGATTAGCATGTTCGCCTCTCAGCGCTAGGGATTCCCGGTTCAACTCACAATCTGGGTGGAGTTTCCATGTTCTCCCCGTGTCCGCGTGGGTTTCCTCCAGGTTCTCCGGTTTCCTCCCACAGTCCAAAGACATGATAAAGGCTAATTGAGCTCTCAAAAATGCCCCACATAGAGTGTGTTTGTGTATGTCTGTGTGAGTGAGTGCGTGCCCCGCGATAAATTGGTGCCCTGACCTGGGTGTATCTGCCCAGCTCCCGAAACGTTCTCCTCTGGATGGGCATGGGGAACCATGGATTGGATTAATTCATTTGTAAATGTGAAATAATTTGTTACTTTCATTTTTAATGCAAGGATAACCTCCTCAAATCAAAACATGAATTAGAAATTAATGATTGAGATCCACTGAGTGTGTGCAAAAAAATACAGTAGGTATTTTAAATACAGTAGGCTACTATAAACCTTTGAGCCATCAAACTTCCTTTAATGACAGATACGGGACATCAAAGATGAATTTGGGGTGTGTTTTTTTTTCTTCTTATATCACATATATTTTGTCTTTAGGATAGGATCCAGAAATAGCCACTGCTCCAGCGTAGACAAGCTTTGCGAACTCTGATAAATGAGCTGACAAATGTTGTTTGTATTACGTCTTGACAGCAGTGTGAGTGCCTTATAATCCACAGTGGCGAGCAGGGAAAAACAGAGGCAGCATGTTGGACTATGAGCTTCACTGCCTGATGCTCTCTTTTGTGTCCAGAGGGAAGAGCCCTAGCCCATGGGACATGCAATGCATTTTTATTCTGTTGGCTCAGAGAGAAAGCTCAAGCATCTGTTAGCTTTTCCTCAGATAAACAGTACACACCATACACACCATTTACCCCCCCCCCCCCTTTTTAGAGCCCACTTGCCAAAAAAACATCAACATACAATCATAATCCATTAATGCATATTTAGTTTATGTTGCAGACTAAGTAGATCTAACACTTGGCAGCTTTTTTTCATTTATATAGTTAAGTCAGTATATTTTGATATAAATAAAAGTCTTACACATATATTTGAATTCTTACTACATTCCGTCACCTTTAAGCATTGAAATATGTACAAATAATAATGATGCTGCTGTTTTGCATAGTGACTAGACACGTAAACACTTTGGTTATCTGTTATTGAAAAATCATTATAATATACATTATAAAAATTATCAGTGCATTACACTACTGTTATATTAACAGTATGTATGGAAACATCTGTATTTAAAATTATTTGCTGTGCCACTTTGTGCTTGGAGTATCTACCAGCTTAGCAAGAATTCATTCGGAAAAGTAAAATGTGATAAAATGCAAGATCATCAAACTCTATCCAGGATTTGACATCAGTTAGAATTATTTACACAGAGAGCAGTCAGGGCCTATCAAACCTATCCATTTTAAAGTGCTCCTACAACATGGCTCTGGCTATTCATGAAAGATGAGGAAACTCTCTGCAATATCAGACCTCGTTTCGGTGCTGTAAGGATCTGTCTCACACTTCTGGCCCTTACTCAAGCAATCAGTCTCAAATGCTTTTCTGCCTTTTTTTTTAAATGCTTCACTTTCATCTGATTTGTCAGCTATTGCATTTAAACTGCTTTGTTTTGTAATCCCCAATAATCCAAAAGCCCATGATTAAAAGCCTCATCTCATGTAAAGCAAATGTATAATTTCTTCACAACACTGACAAGCATGGTGGCTATAAATCAGCTGGCAAAAAGAAAATATCATAATATATTAAAATATAAAAATACTTTTGATATTAGATGTATGTAAGTGTTAATGATGCCTTCTCTAGTGTTTTTATTACATTGGCTTTCAAAATGATAAAAAATACTTACACAAGGACCAAAAAATATAATTAAGTGCAAAGGACATACGCATATATTTTGGTCAAAGTACATGTCTTGATTTTAAGTGAAGAACTGCTATTGGAAATAAAGTAAAACATTGGTACAAAAGCAATAGCAAGTTGGATGTTAAAATAATAAATAAACTTTGATTATTGGTCATATAGACAATGTGTATATTTGTTTTTTGGAAGAAAACTCACTCTGTATGATATGTAGTGTTAAAATGATCACTGTGATCTAAGTAATATTGCACCATCCACATAAATGCTAATATCCTTAAAATCCGAGGTTTACTTTTTCTAATTTATGGGAGTACCAGTAACAACAAAAATAAAACATATACTTATGCTTGCTTTAGAATCAGTTCAGATGAGGTATTCACAGAAATACCATTTATTTAATACTAATCCTTTTATTAATAACCATGGTTTTGGATTTTTTAAGGTAGCTGGAAATCCTGGAAAAAATGCATACATGCTCAGAGAAAAAAATGAATATTTCAGCCTGAAAGAAAGAAAAAAATCTGGGAACCTGGAAGTCAAACCCAGGTGAATTTGGGCGAGCGCTCTAAACACTGCACTACTATGCCATCCAAACTGGGTACACTAAATGGAAGATCAAGGGAAACATAACAGGATACAATAAAGCATGTAACTAGTCAATAACATTACTATAAAACCATATAGCCAATATAGAGGATTGAGGATTGTATGAGGATGTTTTATTTGTAATCTTAAGGTCACAATAATTGGTCCTTTTAATTTGCTAATATATATTGTTTATTAATGCTTGATTAGCTACTTATTTTGATAAATGCCAGAAAGCGAAGAGATGCAACCGGCAGTGCTATCTCTTTCCAGTAATGTCTTGAGTCTGATTACTGGATAAGATGCCTTTTGTCTTGTGTTTTGTGTGGCTTTCATTTGGGATACATAGGAATAACTCAGCTGGAAAATGTGTGTGTACCGGTCAAATCACAGACCTTGTATTTGTAATAGCCAGCCCCTACTGGTTGTTTATTTAACAAAAAACAGATTTTAACAATTAATGTAGCCACAAAAATCTTGTTAGACTCTATAAAATGAAACGAATATCTGAAAACTAAAGCTGTTAAGTTTTGACAAAACAGACTACATATTATATGTTCACTAGAGTGGTTAGTGCCTTTGTACCACATAATCCTTAGCTTTTATACATTTATATTTACAGTTAGTCATTTAGCAGACACTTTTATCCAAAGCAACTTACAAATGAGAACACCAAAAGTCAGTAGTTATGGAGAAAACCAGCTACACTGTCGAATTTTCAAACCTGGTCATTATCCTATCCTGCAATCCCCTATCCTATCCTGTTTCTTAAAGATGCCATGTGACTCTGCCATGCGGACAGAGTTGGGAAGATTGTTCCACCATTTTGCAGTGGTGAATGCTACGGAGTGAGAATTAGCACCTTGATGAGGTGGAATCACCAGGCCCCATTTATCACTAAAGCGAAGTGAGTGATTTAGAGTTTATTTTGAAAATATAGAGTGAAGCTTAAATCCAAAAATGGTCCTGTAGGCCAGAGTCAGTACCTCGTAGGTCAGAGTCAGTACCTTGTATCAGTACCAGAACCTGAATGCGACAGGGAGTCAATGGCGAAAGAGGAGTAGTGGAGTGACATGAGTTCACTTAGGCTGATTAAACACAAGTCGGACTGCATAATTTTGAATCAGTTCTAGAGGCGCGATTGTGCAAGTTGGGAGACCAGCAAGCAGTGCATTACAATAATCAAGCCGGGATAGGATGAGGGCTTGAACTAAAAGCTGAGTAGCATGTTCAGTCAAAAAAGGTCTGATCTTCCTGATGTTGTAAAGAAAGAACCTGCAGGTACAGGCAGTTTTATTGACCAGATCAGAGAGTTTAAGATGTGAGTCAATTATGAAACCAAGGTTACGGACCAAATTGTTTGACGAGATTGTGGAGCTAAGTGACTTTTGGAAGGTCAGGTCATGATGGATTTAGGGTTTAGCTGGGATTATGTAAAGCTCTATTGGGCCTTCATCCAAACTGATATGTTGGAGAGGCAGGCAGATATCCGATTTGAGATGTGTTGTTTGAGTGGTGTCGTCAGGGGCCAAAGAAAAATGAAGCTGAGTATCATTAGCATAGTAATGGTAAAAGAAATCATGTGTCTAAATGACTGTGCCCAGTGTTGTCATGTTTAATGAAAAAAGGAGGGGACCAAGTACAGAGCCCTGAAGAACACCAGTAGGTACTTGGTGAGATTTAAAAATCTCTCCATTCCATGACACTTTGAAGGTCCTTCCTGTTAGATAAAAACCATTCAAGTGTTGTACCAGAGAAGCCTAGTTCAAATATAGTGGAAAGTAGAATCTTATGATTTACTGTATCAAAGGCTGCCAAGAGGTTCAGCAGGATGGATTGAGATTTAGCTATGGCAGATTTAAGGGTGTCAACCACAGACAACAATGCTGTCTCAGTGGACTGACCACACCTAAAACCCATCTAATTGGAATCAAAGAGTAGTCAAATTGCTGGCAAGAAAAATCTTGTCCGATTCTGAGACAGGGAGAAGGATGAGAAAGTTGGTTGGTTGGATGTGTAAGATGTAGTATTGTGGAAATGGGGGGTATTGCTGATGTCCTTGATCTTCTCTGTGAAGAAGGTTGTAAAGATATCAGCTGACAGAGAAGTGTTGAAAGCGGGAGAAAGTAAAGTGCTAAAATTATTAAATGAATTGCAGGCATCTGAGATGCATGTTCCTTGGACTGGAAGAACAAGGACTTAGCGGCAGGTACGTCCTTCAAGAAGATGCGAATGAAGACTGGTATGTTTCTAAAGACAGACCAGACTTATGCCATTTTCTTTCAATGGATCGAAGTGCACTGCGTTGTTTTAGAAGCGCCTCTGTGAGCCAGGGATTGTAGGGAGATCTGTGTGTTTTCCTGGTGGATATTGGACAGAGCTATTCTAGACAGGAGGCCAAGGTGGAGCAGAATGTATTGGATGCAATGTTAGTGTCAAGGTTTGAGAATTTACTGATGCAAGGAAGAGCATTTGTAACCAAGTTAGCAAAAACTATATTATTATGTTTTGTGGACGATCAAGGGAGGTGGAGGAAGAGAAACAGAGATCTAAAGGAAAAAGTGATCTGATTCATGAAGGGGAGTGATGTCAAGGTCTAAAATGAAACATAAGTGTGTCATGATTAGGTCAAGGTGTTTACCAGCCTGGTGGGTAGCTGGAGATAAGAGCAAGAAACTCTGTAGCGTAGGGTTGGTCTAAGTGAATGTTGAAATCACTGAGGACGACAAGAGGACAACCATCATCTGGGAGCGATGATAACATATCAAATTCTTTGACAAAGTTGTCCAGTTGACCTGGGGCACGATAGATGACAACAAAATGACATTTAACAGGTTCTGTGATGGTCAGTGCATGTATTCAAATAATTCAAATAATACAGTGTTAAATAAAAGTGTATTTAACATTTTTGAAAAAAAAGCAAACCTGCTCCACCTCCTTGTAGAAGCGTGCGAGAAATTTGTTTCACTGTGTCGTGTCATGTCCAGCACTTTTTTTTTATCCGTGATAAATCTTCTTTAAAAAATATTATTACTTTGTCTTTTAAATAAAAAAATTCCAAAGTGTGGGGTTATATATCTACTTAAATAAAAATAAAATGATCAATGAACACAGGGTTGCATAATTCCTTAAAATGCTATGGGTAATCCATTTTGTCCAGTGTACCACTAAACTAAGTTGTCAAATATGGATCCAGGAAAACTGGCCATATTTTCTTCTCCATGTTTTATAGATAGAGCTGTTTACCATACAGAGAACCATCAGAATAATCCTTTCACCTACTCAATGATGTACAAAAACAAAACCCTGTGTGCATGTTAGTATTATTATTATTATTATTATTAGTAGTAGTAGTAGTAGTATTTAACTTAAAACACTAGATTGTTGGTTACCTTTGAAACACTAATATGTATTCTCAAGGTTGGACTAATTTTGTTACATCTATTCATTTTTCCACACTGACTTATGTGGACATTTGCAATATGATATTACAATAATATTATTAACAGTACTGTAAATTACTGTTTACAGAACTGTTAAATTTACTCCTAAAGCTATTACCAGTACTGTGGTTAAATTACAGCATGAAGTTACAAGCACTGTGCTCTCCTGTTGATTTCCACCTCTGTCAGTGAAGAGGATCATGCAAATGAAGAGAGTGCATTTCTACCCCTTGGTTTGCTTAGTGCTCAATGGAAGCTTCCGGTTGAGTAAATACCAGACCTGACAGCATCCACCCCTGTTTGCAAGAGCTGCTGATTTTTGACCTTTCTTTTATTAGATCCTGTCTCATGTGGAAAATTGTTCGTTTCACCAACATTTTATTGTGTTAAGTGAAGGGAATAGATTCTTTCTTGTGTATTGAACCAGATGTCAAGTGGGAAAGGACTGACTGATGACTATCAGTACAAAAGCAATTTATATATTTTTATTTTTTCTTACAGTCCAGCTCTTTTCCAATCAAGGAAAACCCTTAAAAGCTGTGCAGTTTTTTTTTATGTTGCACGCACCAAGGCGTAGATGTCTTCATTAAATATCCTAATGCTCTGTGGGATATGCTCTACACAATATTTTAGATTTAAGAAATGTCTCATCTTAATAATTATTAAACTTTGGTGAAAGTATCTCAGTTTTGCTCTATCATACATGCAAACAATATTGGAAAGTTTGATGTGTATGAAATTATAGCTATGTAAAATTTAAATAAAAAATTAGCTTTGATTTTTAATATAATGTAACTATAATTATATATAACACATAAACTATACACTAGGCCTTTCGAAACAATATAAGTAACTTTAAGCATAAGTTTACTATAAACTATACTTTAACTAAACTATAACTATATCCACAATTTCTATATGTTTTTACCTTGTGTAGTTCAATTTATTTTGTGTATCTTTTAAAATAAGAAAAATTACAAGGACAAAATGGAAAAGTTTTGGAACAAGCAGTAATGTTATAATGTTATAAGGAAAACCTTGCAAAAATGTCATATTCATGTGCAATTAATTTGCATCTGGGTTATATGATAAAAATAACAAAAGACCCAAATAGAGGAAGTCCGTCTGGATGAAGAATGTGTTATGAACTACTGCTTTAAATGCTTACTTGCATTTGAAATCAAAAGAGGTATGCCATTTTTGGTTCGATTTTTACATCCTTTTTAAGTCGAACTTTTAAAAAGTTCACCCTATTTGTAATAAAATGGCATGTATTAGCTGAAACAGCTTTTCAAAACTGATTGCTCAGTGGCCAGTTGAAAAGTAGCTTTCAAAAAATCAACCTTTATTCATGCCCAAAATGCTTGTGCGGTCCATAGGTGATTTCACCTAAGTGTAGGAGTCACTTTATGCAGAGTATTCCAGCACATACAGTGGTGGGAGGAAAGAAATAGACAGAACTGGGACATGCAGTAGATCCGGACTCTAAGGAAATGTAAGGGTACTTGATATGTCTATATTCATTAAGGTAGAGCTGAAGGACAAATGCAGTTATGTGATTTATTTAATTTATTTATTTTAGGTCAAAGGAAAAAAAATAAAACATTTTTTTTTTAAATAAATCTTTGCACAAATGCTCCCCATCCAACCCAGTAGAGTTTAAAAGGTTCTGCAATGGAGAATGGGAGAAATTGTCAAAAAATTGTTGTGTAAAGCTTGCAGAATTATACTTATATATTATACTATATTTTAAGATTATGCACATCAGACATGTAGACAAGAAAACAATATAGCTACACTCAAACTGAGGCCTTTAAAATAATCTTCATACTGTAGCCCACAGAGTACAGTCTAAACCCTGCTTTCTAACTTTAGTACAGACATTAGTATTAGTCATTCAATCCAACAATATCAATCTGACCACTGTATTAAGAAATATAAAGAGCCCATACAGCACAAACCCATCTAGATCCAGTTTTCTAAAGTAGGTTGAAAATATTTTAATGGAATTCATGAAGAATATTGGCAGTCTGTAATCTGTAGTTCTTTCTGAAGTACACTTAGTAAGATCAATGCAATCCACTCAACTATTTAAAGAAGAAAGTGGAAATATTTCACTGTCAAGGTACTTTGCAATTGAGTCACATTTGCTCTCACTTTCAACCCATGTCTCATGTAACATCAAAAATGAGGTAAATCTGGAAATCATTTTTAATGTAATAAGTTTGGGGTACTAAGGCTGTGATTGGTTCAAAATTTTCAGCTATTCTACACAGTGCAGGTGAATATAAAACATAGCAGGTGATGGATTTTAGTTGACAGCCAAAGTGCTAATTGAAAGTTAAGAGCATAATAATGAATGGACACACAATGAGTCCAAGTGTTTTATTATTTGCACCCAAATATAACTGATATTTACAGACTAGACAATAGAACCTTTTATGCATGAAAATCCAGCAATTTTCATCAACTAAGAAACATCAACAGGCAATCTGCCAAGCAGTCTTCATTTTTGCTTGGTTTCATATGACCATATAGCTAATCTAATATTGCCAATAATTGACGTTTGAATTCAATTTGCCTTTCTTCCATACCATTTAATGCACTTCCTATCAAATGAAAATGGCTGACATCCAGAATCAATCTTTGATTTCTAAATGTTAAAGACTGATGGGAAAGTTAGCCAAATTACAATTTAATTGTTTTGGAATGTCCTTGAAAGATGTGTCTCATCTATAAAGAAGACTTTCTTCTGTCTGACCCCTGCCATTGCCATCTCCCTCCTTCTTCCCTTCTCATTATTTCCTTTAAAAAAATATGGGCTTTGGAATGTAAGCTTTGAGATATTACTATATACACCATCATTACACAGGCTTCCATATGACTTCTGAAAATGTAAATCAAATTTACCTAATTAAAATGTGTTATGCGAGCACATGGTAACCACAGTGATGTTAAAATAGATCTGCATGACGCTGTTGACTATGACAGGCAAACATATTGTGAATTTGTACGATTTGACAAGGTCAGCCCGGCATCCCTTGATTTACTTTTTTTAAAAAGCGTCCATGCTTGCACACATGCGCTATTTGTTCCAGCAGACAAGTGCTGTGTTGTGCTGAGCTGTAAACACACTGACACACTGTTAAACATAGGGTATTAAATTAGCTCTGCAGGACATCTTATTTGCTGAAAAGAAGAGCTCATGCTTCACGCTTTTTCTTTCTTGGTTCTCCTAACGACTAGATTAATTTTTTTACACACTTCTTTTATTTTACCACACTATCATATTGCTTTATCTCACTCCTGGCATGTCTATGACTCTGAAAGATTAATGAGGCTTTGACATTTCACAAGTGGCAGATGATCATAACTCTCATTATGGAGGCTAAGAACAAGGGAGGTTCACATTGCAGCTTTAACCACAAAAACACCTTGCTTTTGATTTACCTCAGACTCTTAGTTTTAGACAAGCTTCCTCCAATTTTAGATACTCACTTCACAATTATCTTAATATTTTTGTTATAGCCCAATCTTAATGCGATTAGAACAAATTGTAATGCAAGCAAAATAATATTCTCATAACAAGCAGAAAAAGCACCTTTACGAAACCTGATGAGCATCACTATCTAGCAAGGCAGTTGAGAAATATATTTTTTTGTTTAAATAATCTTTATGTTGACACAGTACAGTCTAGTGTGTAAAGTCACGAATGATGTAATGCAACTTTCGTTTAAAATAGAGGCAAATACTACATCTATGCATCTTTTGAACTGATTACCGTGGGTGGAAAATGACCCTTATAATATATCATGTTTCCCTAAATAGATTGTTCTAATTAAGGTTAAACCGGTCTATAGGTCTACTGTAAATTATTCATCAAAAAGGTCTAGTATTAGACTAATACATTCAGGCTTAATTAATTCAAGCCTATTTTGTCTTAAAACCATGCTTGATAAAAGTGAAGCAAGTTGCAAAAAAACTTTCAATTAATTATAATTAAGTATTGTTTTAAGGTGGTTAAAAGGGTAGTAAATGAAAAAAGTCAGAAAAGTAGACTTTTATACTATACTGTATATACTGTCTCTCTCAGGTTCTCTCTCTCTCTTTCTCTTTCTCTCTCTCTCTCTGTCTCACTCACACACACACACACACACACACACACACACACACACACACACACACACACACACACACACACACACACTTCTGTATAGTTATTTTACCTACCAACATGTTTTAAACCATATGAGAAACATAACCCGTTGAAGAAAGCCCACACATTGTTGTGGAAAACATGCAAACATCACACAGAAAATGCCTTGTCTACTCTGCCCAGAAGCTGAACCTGGAAATGTTTTTGTTAATAGTTCTAAGCAATGTGCCATTGTTACACATCTTTTCATCTTTTTATGAATTAAGACACCAAGTCTTTCCTCAACCATACATTACAGTACATTGGATTACATTACATACTGTACATAGATAGAAAGAGTTATCAAAAAAAAAAAAGAAAAAAAAAGTACAAGAACAAGGCAACAAAGTTCATGATAGGAATTGTGCACAACAAACTGAGTGCAAGTAGAGCTATTGTGAGCAAAGAGTGCAAGTACATTTATTAGTCATGTGGAGTACAAATATGTATCTGAGCAGAATATTAAATCAATGTGTTTTATGTACGATATGGTATAGCATATTTATACACTTCTACTTTTCAAGATGTATACATGAACCTCTAAGGAAATATATAAAATGTTATAATTTAATAGGAATAATAAATTGGCATTGAAGGCAGCACGGTGGCTTAGTGGTTAGCATGTTCGCCTCTCAGCTCTAGGGATTCCCGGTTCGAATCCCCATCTGGGTGGAATTTCCATGTTCTCCACGTGTCTGCATAGGTTTCCTCCGGGTTCTCCGGTTTCCTCCCACAGTCCAAAAACATGGATCAAGTAAAATTAATTCTCAAACAATTGCCCCCTATAGAGTGTGTCTGTGTGAGTGAGTGTGTGCCCAGCGATAGATTGGCGCCCTGTCCTGGGTCTATCTGCCCAGCGCCCGAGACGTTCTTCCCTGGATGGGCATGGGGAACCCCACCGCGACCCTAATAGAGGATAAGCGGGAGATAATGAATGAATGAAAAATTGGCATTGAACAGAATACCAGCCATTGTTTTTATATATTGTGGGTTTTTTTGTTGTAAAAGTGTACTTAATACTGAGTATAATGTGAATTTGACTTTAACAATTTATTCCAGCTGTTTCAAGTACAATCATATTTAGCTGAAATCCCTATACCAAATATAGTGATACTACACAAAATAGGCATGTGTACACTAAATTTAGAGTCTGCAAAAAATGTAGCTAAGAAAATAGAAGTTCCAAATTCATACATTAAAAGCTCATTTATAGTTGCCACAGCTCATTTAGCTCCCAACCAATTTGAACTTCTTTTATATAGACAGCTCATGGTAGAAAGACTGAGCTCTGCAGGTCTCTAGACCTGCCATAGAACATCAAACATATACATTTCTTTTTTATAAATAAATAAATATATACATTTCTTTGTATGGTTCCTCATATTACAGTGGTTACAATGACATAGTTCTTATTCCTTAAAAATAGATGGAGAAAAAAAACACTGGAGATGAGTATAAAATTAAATTTGTTTAACTTAATCTTTGAGTTATGAAGAGAAATGATAGTTTAACTGGATTAAAATTTTAGCAGCTCTGAAAAATGACATCATCATCATTGCAGGATATGCTAATTATATTTGCCTGGTTTTTATGTCTGTGTTTTGATCATTAGTTACAGACACAAACAGAAACACAGCCTAGTAATTACTAAATTATATAATATTTAATACTACATTAAATAATTCAGCTTTAACAAAGTGATCAGTCCATATGCAAGATATCTGAGTATATTTTTCCTAATTAAATACAAACCATTTTTTTCTGTTATTTCTTGATCAATTTCCTGCATTTCCTCTTTTATGGACTATTACTTTTGATACTTGATAAAATATCCACATGCCTTCCCAGGTTCAGTGAGTTGCAACTGTAAATGACACAAACCTCTTGCATTTTTAGCGCTTGTGACTGTGCTTTCCTGCCGTATATTTGCAGCAATTGTGCAAGTAACACAGTGACTTTACATTTAGAAACATGTCCTCATTTGTTCTTTCATCATTAAATTTTTTTTTTATGAGGAACAAAAGTAATTAAAGTGTATCCAGTGTAGAAACAAAATGCAATATAAAATAAAATAAAACATCAAATGACTAAGCAATGTAATTCTATAGGAAAATATTTACGGTTTATGTGAACTGCATATTGTTGATAAACTCATAATGTCACAACTTAGAAGCTCTGTACATAAAATCAGAAGTAAATAAAATCATGCAAATGATGGTGAATTTTGTTGTCAGGATCATTGTGATTGTTGTTTTGTGAACATTTCAAACAAATGTTCCCCCCCAATATGTCGTCCTGATTGTTGACATGCAATTAAATTAGAATGTTATGAGTTTAAATTTTTAGTTCACCTAGCCAATCTAGTAAGCATATATCTTTACTGTTATCAAATCTGTCTATCTGTCAACAAACATGTGGTTATATATACATATGTTTATTGAAAAAAAGGTTGTTGTTTTTTTTCTTGTACAACAGTCACTCAAGTTGGGGTGCAATAAAGAGACAAAAAATTCAGTGACAGTTGTGTGAACAGAAAGGCCTTGTTGTAGAGAGAGGTCAATGGAAAAGGGCAGACTAGTTCAAGATGACAGAAAGGCTACAGTACCTCTGATTATCACTCTACAATTCTGGTGAAAAGAAAAAGCATCTGAGTGTCAAACCTTAAGGCTTTAAATTAGTTTAAAAAAAAAAAGAAAAGTTTTACCCTACTCTGTGCAAGTGTAGTGTTAATAATAAAGTGTTTAATGAGTGAATTAATATCATTTTTAATATTCTTATTATTATTTATACAAATAAATATTTGCTTTTGAACATTTATAATCATAGAGACTATATGGTTTATTTTTTTCTTTTGTTATTCATTCATTCATTATCTCCCGCTTTATCCTCTAGTAGGGTCGCGGTGGGGTTCCTCATGCCCATCCAGGGGAGAACGTCTCGGGCGCTGGGCAAATAGACCCAGGACAGGGCGCCAATCCATCGCTGGGCACACACTCACTCACACAGACACACTCTATATAGGGCAATTTTTTGAGAATGCAATTGACTTGATCCATGTTTTTGGACGGTGGGAGGAAACCGGAGAACCCGGAGAAAACCCACGCAGACACGGGGAGAACATGGAAACTCCACCCAGATTGGGATTTGAACCGTTGGGATCCCTAGCGCTGAGAGGCAAACGTGCTAACCACTAAGCCACCGTGCCACCTTCTTGTTATTGTTATTGTAAAAAAAATTACAACTAGTATATAGGATAAAGGATGCTGGAACTAATAGCTTATTAGTTAAATATGTATGGGCTATTTTTGGGTAAAAAAAAATTAATTCAAACATATTTGTTAAATTTATTAGAAAATATAAATCTTTTCTTTTCTTGTATAAAATATAACTTTTATTACATTGATCTTAACTATTGCACAAATGTACTTAACAATAATTGAGCACATATTTCATTTTTATATATTGAATTTTAGGTTAGTGACTTTGAATACAAACATATTAATATGTTTATGTAAAATAAATTTTATGTACATATTACAGTACTATAGTATGTAGTTAAGAAATGTTGGTAAAACTTTCTCTAAATCCGGTATTTTTAAAGCTTTATAACTGGGTCATAGGCCTCTAAAATATGGCTTTATAACTAAAACTGACAATGCAATAGACTATAATCTTTGGATATTTCAGACATTCTTACTTAATACGAGATGACTTCTCTTTATCTAAAGTGTGTAAAAGGCATTTATGGTCTTTAAGTAGTTATGTGCTAATACTGATGCAGACTCCTTCATAGAGATAATAAATGACAACACTTGTGAATGCCTGTAAAGCAAGTCAATCAATTTTCATTAGCAGTTATGAGCACTTACAGTCAAATTCAGGAAAGGCATTCATTTAACACTAGCATTATAAAGCTTTATGACAGGTCTCCACAATTATTTAATAAAAAGATAAAATACACATTCTTGAAATGCATTGTCACATTGTGTTATAAAGGTATATTCTTATAACACTTGAGTGTAGTTATGAACATCTACAGCATGTAGATTCACAAAGGGTAAAGAGAAGTGTTATAAAGTATTACATGCACTTTTTTTTTAAAGCTTAATGAATGTATTTATAAAGCATTATTTATACCGGATTTATAGAAAGAGTCACAGAAGTGCATGCCTTTATAATACTTAGTCCTAGACTTAAGCCAATTGTACTTACATTAAATACATACTTAAATTTGGTATTGATAATCTAACCAGGAGAAGATTACTTCCTTCCTTTTGACCAATCAGCTTCTAGCAGAACTGTGCCCTAATAAGAATAAGCGTGAATAAATGCTAATATAAAATCTATAACTGATCTAACTGTTAATTTGTCAATTATTTTGACATTCTTTTGATACAACATTTGATTGCTTAAAATGAAAGACTGGGTCTTGTCTATTTTCATGGCAATAAAATAGATAAAAGCATAAAATAAAATGTACAATTCAATATGCATATAAACCAAGTCATATTTGCTTAGAAATAGAAGCACAGCTTGTGCAGACCATAACAGTGATAAATTGTGTTGGTAAAGCTGAGTGGTCAATCTTTGTAAGTGCATATGGATCACTAATTGGGGATGACCTTGTCAGAGAATGAGGATACAGAATGCTCACAGCAGGGGAGTTTTTGGAATGATGGATGTGCTTGAATATGTTCAGAAGGGATCCTGCTTCTCTGCTTACCAGTCAGAAAGGGGAAATTTTATGTTATTGTAGCAATTTCTTTTCCTACTTCTCCACTTTTTCATTTATAGATGAATAAATATGGTACATAAATACACAGATAAATTAAAGTTAAACTCTACAATGTGCATAATTACTTATTGAGTTTCAGTGATTGGTTAAATCTTAAGGTTTACGGGAAGTAGGAAATACTACACATTATAAAATTTTAACTTTTTAAAATATAAATACATTCCTTAAATATAGGGAATTCTAAATGAGAATTACTATTGAGTAGAAAGCTTTACATTTATCCTAAAAGCAGGATGATGCTATGTACATGCGATAACCCAGGAAGTGGGTACTCGTACAGTGTGTTGGCCAGGCTCATAAAAAAAAATGTTGGCAATCTGAGCAGGTACGAGTTGAGAATGAGGACTGTCCACATGATTAGTAGACACTTTTTGTAATGCTGCTGTACTTTTGTTAAACTGTGCATTTTGTTGGACCAGTTTATATCCCAGCTGCCCACTGAACAGTGGAATGGAACTTCTCTTTATTCTGTCCTAACTTATTCTATACCCCATCTTGTTACCCCCCTTTTTCATTGCCATACAGACATTCCATACAAACTAACCAACAGCCCCTGCAAAAATTCTGCTATGTCTCTGTCTTATGCTTAGTTGGATGTGTCCAATACAATGGGACAGGGATAAAGCATGGGTCAACTTGCTGACACTGCGCAAAACTGGGGCATATTCAGGACCGATTGATCTGATGGCAGTTTTGAAGATGCTACAATATGTGCTATTTATTTAAACCTTTTCTATATAGTAAATTAATTAATTTCAGTATTATATATATATATAGGGACTGAGGGCAGGGGGTAGTACTGACCAGAGTAGTGAAGAATAAGGAATGTCCAATGCTGTTCATTAGCCACAAGCTCTCAAAACAAACAGAATCACAGCCCTATAAAAAAAGGCTAAAAAGTACTAATCATGTGAGCAGTTCTTACCATCCAATACCTACTCCTGGAAGAGGATCAGCCATTAATCCAGTTGCTCCAAGACAAGAAAGATACCAATACACAGTTTACCCTTTAGGCCCAACAACATTTTAAGTTCCGGGTAGCTAACACCACATAGGTGGGAGGGGGGTCAGTCTCAGGCCTGACAGTGCCTGGCCTGGGAGTGGTGGAGAGAAAATGTGAAATCAGGACATGATGATGCATTGCTTACAAAGAGGAAATGGGGTTAGAAAACCAGAAAAGGTAAAGGAGACAACTGCAGGTTATCTGTGTGATTTATTGTGTCTTCTGTACTATTGCCATTGAGTGCTGGGGATAAAAAGAACATTAACTGCTAAGTATAAAAAATGAAAGATGGACACTGGTTTAGTGTCGTCTGTGTATGTGTGGACTTAAAAACCATAAAAAATTGTTAAATTGAAATATAACAGTTGAAAATCCACATAAGATAACCCTCATATTGAGGTCAAGTGTTTTCTGTCCTCAGTCATTGAAATCTGTCACAATAGTATTTATTGTGATCTATTAATAGCAGGAATTTCAGTCTATGGCAAAACTCATTATGTAGCACTAATTATTCTATTAAAGAACTATGTTCTCTTCAACCAGAAATGAATATATTCTTATTTGGCATAATGGTTTGTCTTTTTGAAAGAATTCAAAGATTAAATATTTCACATTGTGATAAGTTTGAGCCTTTCCTCTGCATAGCTTTACTTATTCCATGAATCACATTACACTATACTGCAGTTGCTCGAAATGCAGTAAAACCAGTCATAATGTGAAAAGTGTCTATGTCTGTCAGAAAGTGACCAGACAGTATACTTTTTGAGTTTCGTATATCCCCACCTTTGTCAACATTACCTATTATTTTGGACATATTTAGACTTTTATTCCTGTTTGCTTATTGGCTTTGTGTTTGTCATATACCTTCTATTATCTCTTTTTCGGCAATGATGATAATTATTATTATGGCTATTTATATCTTTTATAATTTAAAGTATGAATGTACTGTCATCTATGAACTGATTCAGTTTTGTTTTTTTGTTATGGGTTTTCCCTTATTGGTTTAGATATTTAGTGTTGAGTGAGCTTTTATCTTTCAAGGCAATTTCTTTCTCTCCTGGCTTGTATTCTAGAAAGTTTGAGCCTTCAGCAGTCTTGGCAAACACCTTTGCAATACATAGGAAAACGTTATTGCGGCATCTATATCTAAGGAGATTTGCGACCTCAATATAGGCTGGTTTCCTCTTCCACTCATCTAAAAATTTGCAGGTATGAACTAGAATTTCATGTCCCATTAATGAAAGCAAGCCCTCTGATGGGGCTAAACCATGATACTAGCGCTATTGTGTTTTACTGATGGGATGATGTTTTTATGCTGCAAATTAATGTTTTAAACAGAAAATATATTTTTGGTCATTTTATTCAACAAGACAACCTTCTGAATTGCCAATGCGATCCTTAGCAAATTGCAAATGAGTTTATTTGGACCTGACGGACTTGCTTTGGTAATGCTTTGGGTGCGATCATTGTCAGTCAGCCACTCATGGTAAGGTAAGGTAAGAACATGACCACTCAGGCAAAGGACACAACACGTTTCATGTTTTCCCCTCCCAAATGACCAAACAGACACATAAACACAAGCACAACACACAACAAAACTCCGGGACCTGCTCTACCGCAAACCACACGTAGTCTGTAGTGCGGCTATGATTCATGATGTGAACCCCGGGGCCATACCAAATCATGTGACGGTCGCCACAGTATAGAATACTGTTTATCTATCATTTTAGCAAATTAAATAATAGTTAGACAACTTATATGGGATAGAGTTCTATTGCAGGGTTCAGTCATGCACTCATGGGTAGAACATGGGAAACAAATTACACATAAATATTTTGTTGTTCTTTTATTTAAAACTAAACCTGAATGCTTGGACATTATTTAAATCTACATACATTAGAGTTCTTACTCAGAGGTCATTTAATCAGGGTCACCTACCATATATCCGTTAGCTGGCTGTAACTTAGCACATCTGTATCAAGAACATTTTTTAATGACCTCAACCACATCGTACAAAAATCACAAGGGCACTTTAAATGACAAATGCAAATCTAATAATTTTAAGTGCTTGGATAATATACTGGTTTACACTGTATATTTAGAGGTAATGAGCAGAAAAAGAGTATATTACAAACACCGTGACAACATTTACAAATGTCGATACAATGTTTACAAACGCTGAAAAAACATTTACAAATGGCGATACAACATTTACAAACGCTGAAACAACATTTACAAATGCTGAAACATAAGGTAGGTACCTTAAACAGGAAGTGTTGATTGTTGACAATCAAACTGTTTTGCGGGGACAGTGGGGACAGCGGAGACTCTCTCTCCCTCTCTCTCTCTCTATTCCCAAAACCGGTGCGCGGCCACTCCCCAGTGTCTAAATCACATCTCATTTAAATTCACGTTATATAAATATGGACAGTTCAATGTAACTGACTGGTGTACTGTTATCATAACTCGACCAATTATTATGCTTATTACCACTTTCCAGTATTATATGTGGGGTCATATGTGTTCTATGTTTTATTAATGTTCTGTTTGGGGAAATGCGGGTCACAGGGATTGGTGTACGTTTGTTCTGTATGCTGTGTGTTTTTGCTCGAACGGGTGTGGTGGGTTTGCCATTTAGGAGAAACGTGTGTTATGTCTGAGCCAAAGGCTGGACTAAAACCAGATTATCTCCATGCTATTTGCTGGAGCATGTTTATTAAAAGAGTCATTTCTGTGAAAATGGCAACCTAAAGGCGATTCATTTATATACTGGTTTCACAAAATTAACATGATCAGTGTAAACAGGTTTCAACATTGAAGCTTAAAAAAATTATATCTGGTAGATCACGATATCCTGTCCACTGAAAAAAGTAAATCTCGGGTCAGTAAAGTGTGGACATACCTGATCCAAGCTGTTATTGCAAAAGAGTTTGATTGACAATTGTCAACAATCAACACTTCCTGTGTAAGGTGCCTACCCTTTGCTATCGGCCTGGTCGTTTGTAAATGATGTTTCAGCATTTATGAATGTTGTATCGACATTTGTAAATGTTGTCTCAGCGTTTGTAAATGTTGCATCAACATTTTTAAATGTTGTCACGCCATTTGTAAATGTCTCAGCATTTGTAAATGTTGTATCGCCATTTGTAAATGTTGTCATGGTGTTTGTAAATTTTGTTTTTACATTTGTAAATCTTGTCTCGGCCTTTGGAAATGTTGTCACTGCATTTGTAAATGTTGTATTGACATTTGTAACTGTTGTTTTAGCATTTGTAAATGTTGTTTCAGCATTTGTAAATGTTGTTTCTGCATTTGTTAATTTGTTTTGCACTTCTCAGCCATGGTAGATTTTACAGTCTTATATTGTAAAAATTTTGTATTAGAATATGAGGCTATACTATCACTTACTTTTGACAAAGAAATTGCCCCTCATAACCCCAATTCGACTTTGTCCACTTTTATCTGCCAAGAGCTAGTATGGCTTAATGTTTTCAATCTACCCAAGCTGCAACCGAACTCATTAAAATATGGTCTCAGGTATTGGTCCACTTGGAATAAAAGGAATGCTTGCAGCCAAGAAAGTCCTTAAAAGATAGAATGTGAAATTATCTACTAACTTAAAAAATACATTAAGGCACACATTTTGAATTTCAAAAAGTTGGTTCCTTTAGTATTTTAAGATTTTTGTTATTTTTTTATGGTATTCTGAGATACAATTAGGAACATTTCATATGCTATTTCAAAAAAAAAAAAAACTTTAGTTGATAACTTCATCAAAGAATGATATTTACAGTGATGAATTTTTGAAATTTTGTAATTCCCTGAATTCCCTAAATATCAGCTTCTATACGAAACCAGTTTTTGCAACCCATTTTTGCCTATCAATGCTTAAAGGTTTTTTTATTTACAATTTCTGTGTTTGTATGTTCACCAACTTTCTGAAGAGTGACCACAAGATCTCAATGTAACGAAAACCTAAAAAAATTTCTGTCCCTGGACCCACAATATCAATTTTTAGTTCATAAGGGATCCTTGTGCTTTATCATGCTGGAAAAACCGCGTCATAAACAGTTCATACTACTGGATTAGTGGAAGATGTTTCCCTTGAAGGATGTTTAAAATTTTCAGTAAATCTATACAAAACTGTAAGGAAGCCCATACTTTGGATGAGAAGCAATGCCACACATAAATAGCTTCACAATGGTTTACTGCTTACATGGCACAGGACTTATGGCGATGCCCATATTTTCATTCCTGGACAATTATTTTTTCTGATGTCTCAAGTGGGCCTCACTATGACAAATGTTAATTCACCCAGTTCTCTGCAGTCCAAATTTTCCACATAATGACATTAGAGGTTTAACTTGGAGATAAGTGACTTTTTTTTTTTTTTTTTTTTTTTTTTAAACAGGCCATCCTATGCCTATGCCTGTGTAGTTCTTTTAATGTAAAGTAATAATGACTGCATTTGGCCTTTGGAGTTAACCATGGGAAACAGTAGAACACAGTGATTTTAAGCACCATCATCCATTAAAAGCAAACAGTCTGCATCAGCAAGACAGTAATTTTAAGCTGCCTTGTCCTAGTTAATACTTTATTCAGAGTAATAAGAAAATTATTGATATGAAGTAAATATGTCGTTCTGTGAAAGGGCCAAAATGCAGTGGAAATATGTTTTTGTAATAGTAACAAGGCAGGACGTAGCAATCAAATGCAATCCATCTAATCAAAGTTCATGAAAAACTAGAGTTAATGCAAATTGCCACCATAAACACTGAAGTAGCTCATTCATTCATTCATTTATTCATTTATTATCTATTGATATACCCTATACATTTCGGAACATTTGATTGACCTTGACAATTTAGTAAAAATCTAAATTTGTGTTACTCTCCAAACCTTGCCATGACAGTTAAAGTGTAAATTGATTATTCTGTTGTGTACCACTAAGAAAGGAAATTTAATAATTGACATTCTTTACTATAATAATTTGCTATGAAACTCTCAAAATAACATTTTAACACTGGTGTTGCTGATAGACTGACAACTTAATACATACCAGTGTTTTTTTATTATATAATCCTTATGCACCTATACAGTTTTTACTTGTGAAGAAACACTACTGTCTAAACACAATTGTCTGATCTCACATCCAGCTGACAGATTGAACTTTCCACCAGTCCGGTGGGTCAAGTTTTTTGCAGGCTACAACTTTACACCTGCAGCAAATTTTGACAGACGACTCTACACTGCCATAGTCTCTCAGGATCAAGAAGATGGTTTTTGCAAAAAAGGTGATAGAATTGCAGACCTTACACATGCTCAGGCCACTTGGGGAGAAGGCTGTCATGCTGGGTCTTACCCTGGCTGTTTCTTATCAAGTTGGTGGCAGTCAGGCCTCTAGCAGGTGGATCACTGATTGGCTGTGTCAATAAATTACACCATGAACCTGAAGAAGAAGAAATTGCTGTGCTAATCAATTAATTGGAAGGTCCTCCAAGTCATGTTAACGTGTATCAAACTTTAAAATCTCACAGTTTTTATATGATAGTCATGCCATTAACATGTCTAATTACACAGTGAATAAGTAATGGTGTGAACACCAATTGTGTTCTTTTTTAGTAGTATGTATACAATAACTAATGTTATTGTATTTTATAAGCTTCGGTCAATAAATGTATTACACTTCAAAAGAGACAACAAGTCAATCATCCATAGAGCCATAAAAAAGTATAAGTGTCAGCTTTTCTTTTTTTTATTAATGAACATATAGTATCCTAGTGGCAAGTATGCAATTAACTTGATTATTGAATCCTTCTTCTTTGTTCAGCATGAGTGATTTGATGTTACTGAACCTGATTACATGGAGAAACTCCAGTGTATGCCAGGGACACTCCGCTGGGTAATGCAACCTCAGTATATTTAATTTACAGGACATATTTTTTTAAGGAAAGAAAAAGTCAAGTAACTATAAATGCACTGGCAAAAGAACACACACTTATTTAAAAACATGTATAGTCTCCAAGTTATAAAGGTCCCATTCGTGTACTTTACATTTGCCAGGAAACTGTTGAAATATATTGATTATACACAAACATCATTTCCCTCTGTTCAGGTCTTCTTAAATTACTTCTTCCTATTCAGTGCCAGTCAGCCATGTCCCTTAAGTTTTTCTTCCCTTTATTTTAACTTTTACTTTTACTTCCACAGGTTCGAAAATGGAAATTGATGCGGCACTCTTTCGTTTTTGTAATCTTCCTTTGACAGCATTCGCCTTTCCACAGTAAGGTTGAAGTTTGCAACTCTGACAGGAGCCAATATACTGTCATCTTTGTTCCTAGCTAGAGCACATCGCTGAAATAACATGACTTGTTGGCATGTCATCAAAGATATATGGGGGGTTTGCTCAAAAGCAGAAACAGATAAGCCCTGCAAGGTGCATGTGTGGATGGGTAATGTCATTTATACAAGATGATGACAGGACGATTGTCAGATTGCTTAAAGTTTAATAAAAAGCAACATTTAATAAGCAGCCATGATTTAAGTACGCCCCAAAAAAGACACATTTAATGCTGTTATAACAAATGGTGAGATTTTTTTGGTATATTATGTCCTCTTTGTTCCTGTTTTGAAGCTGCAAGAAGAACATTTTTCTTACAACACTTTTTTTTACATTGACATTGAAAATGCCACGTTAAAGCATTTTGATCATCCAATTTATTAGAACTGTGTTATTTAGACAATCCTTTTATTTTTTTTTGGTAAATTATAAATCATCATGAATTATATGTCCCAGTGATGGATTGGCGCCCTGTCCTGGGTCTATCTGCCCAGCGCCCGAGACGTTCTCCCCTGGATGGGCATGGGGAACCCCACCGCGACCCTAATAGAGGATAAGCGGGAGATAATGAATGAATGAATAAAAATAAATTATATGTGTTAGGTTTAAAACATTACCCAGGTATATAATATTGAGATTTAAGAATACAAGGTATTTAGCTAGTGTATATTTGCTAGACAATTTAGTGTTTGATAAAGTTAAAGCTGATGCAACTGTAGACTACTAAAAAAAAATTCTTAGCAGGATTAGCAGGATTACTGAATCACATTAGAAGGTAATCACGAACCAGGTAATCAGAAAGTATGTTTTTAATAGATACAACTATAAAAAATAATTAACATGATTACATATCATTTTACACTTGAAACACTTGGTTTATAAAAATGTTTAGAAAATGCCACCAAAACACAATGCATAAAATATTTAAAATCTCATTTGTATAAGCTTGTGTGCAGGGATCTGGCAAGAGTACACTAATACACAGAGTGCAATGCAACTGCAAGTCTGGCATAAAGATTATTATGGTTATTATGATAAATGAAAGAATGTATGAGTAGTTTAATGTGCAAGCACAATAGAAAACTAATATAATTAGTTTTACATACAACTCTATCATCATAACTTTACAATATAATCTATTCATGAATGATAAACAATGGTAAAACAGGGTAAAATTAATGTTTTTATTCACTCACAAACTTGTCTAAATTATAAACAAAGGTACCGGCAGCACACGAACTTTTAGGACAGTATTCATCATCTTTTTTTATATATCATCTCACCATCCATTACTTTGTTCATTTAGGCCTAGAAATTTATTTTAGTTAGGTTGGGTAATTAAAACCTGATATCGGCATATTAAGCACAATGTAAGGACCAACACTGTGTACATTCCCTAATTTTTAAGAGAGTATAATAAATAATTATAATTATTATATTTATTGATTAGGCGGCACGGTGGCTTAGTGGTTAGCACGTTCGCCTCTCAGCGCTAGGGATTCCCGGTTCGAATCCCCATCTGGGTGGAGTTTCCATGTTCTCCCCGTGTCTGCGTGGGTTTCCTCCGGATTCTCCGGTTTCCTCCCACAGTCCAAAAACATGGATCAAGTTAATTGAGTTCTCAAAATTGCCCCGTTTAGAGTGTGTCTGTGTGAGTGAGTGTGTGCCCAGAGATGGATTGGCGCCCTGTCCTGGGTCTGTCTGCCCAGCGCCCGAGATGTTCTCCCCTGGATGGGCATGGGGAACCCCACCGCAACCCTAATAGAGGATAAGCGGAAGATAATGAATGAATGAATATTTATTGATTAGATTTTTTGCAACCATTTAAGTATTTGGGCAACTTTTATGTGGGTGTTTCTTATAACTTTTGATTTTAAATGCCAAAATGCCATAAAATAAACAACTACAACAACAAAGCACTTGGCAAACAGTTGGACACATTTAGATTTTTACTTTAGATTAAACTCCTGTGACCTCCTTGTTCTAAATTAGGTCTTGAGTCAACACTTGTATACACATCTATTTAGTACATTGCAAACAAATATAATTCATGTATAGTTTAAACAGTATTACCGTGTATACAAAGGTGTGGAGAAGGGGGATTTACACTGCTTGGTAACATGATGTGACCAGAGTAAACAAACAGGATATGCACTATAAGGGGATGGAAATAAGATCAATAGTGGAACCATTACAGAGGCTCAGGATTCTGTGTTCTGATAGTAATAGAACTTAATAGTGGAGTAAAAGCTCTGGGAAAATGGTTTCTGGGTTTGGTTGTGTAATCTGGAATAACCAGTTGTGATTGTGAAACTGCAATAAAGAAGTAAATGAAATCAGGTTTAATCTTAGATAATACTATGGTCTGAAGACTGATGTATATTAAGCTGCCCAATGGGTAAATGTAACAGAGAGAAGATACAAATTTTGCCTTTTTATTTTACCTTTTTCTATGCTGTGTGTGTGTAGTTGTATTGTGTAAAAATATATAGGGGTTGCATTTTGCATAATGACTAAAGTGAGATATAATAAATCAAAACACAAAAACCTTATATAACCTCTTATAACTGCCATTTTGGAATACAGATCTAGAGTGTGTTTGTGTGTGTCTGTATGAGAGTGTGATAGATTGGCGCCCTGTCCTGGGTGTCTGCCTAGTGCCCAAAACTTTTTCCCCTGGATGGGCATGGGGAACCGCACCCTAGTAGAGAATTGAGCGGAATATAATAAATGAATGAATGAATGAATGAATGAAAGTCAGTCTTTATAAAATCAGTAGGAAAAAAAATAATAAAACCAAACTTATAATCATTAATGCTGGTAAAGAGTTAATTTGAATGTGTATACATATAGTAATTGAATTTATCCTTCCATTATCTTCCACTTTATCTTCTACGAGGGTTGCGGGTTGGGGGGGGGTTCCACATGCCCATCCAGGGGACAAAATTTCAGGCGCTGGGTAGATACACCCAGGACAGGGCGCCAATCTATCGCTGAGCACACACTCACTTGCATAGACATACATAGAAACACACACTATATGGGGTAATCTAGAGAATTCAATTGACCCTGATCCATGTTTTTGGACTGTGGGCGATAACCGGAGAACCCGGAGGACACCCACGCTGACACAGGGAGAACATGGAAACTCCACCCATGATTTGAATTCGAACCAGATTGGGATTCGAACATACTAACCACTAAGCCACCGTGCTGCCCAGTAATGCAATCTATATTAAGAATTTTCAAATAGTGTTGAATATATATATATATATATATATATATATATATATATATATATATATATATAACATTTCCCCCAAGCTAAAACAATCTAATTCTGAATTTCAGAATACATATACAAAAACTGCTTATCCTTATGTAATGGCCAGATGGCATCTTAAATCAAGCACTGTGTTTATAGTAGTTTACAGTATACCAAAGTCCATTAAAGTAAACACTTTTGCTATGTATTAATGCCTCAGATAATCGTTAAAGTATTTATATAGCAAAAAATGTGCCTTTTACTACAGTGATATTTTTTCTTTTGCTACTTCACCAATTCTAATTAGGGACTCAAAACTTTATGCATCCTGCCTTAAACCAGTGTCATGTCTTAATAGAATGAGAGCTGGATAAAAACCTTTGGCAAGTCAAGTTAATTGCAAACCACAAGCAAATATAATCCACATACATTTGACTTTTCACCCTTAAAAATTAAGATTATGCAGTAAGTAAGAACATGCAAACTCCACACATGAAGCACTTTGTCCACTTTGCCTAGAATTCAAATTCTGACTCACTCTGTCAGAAAAGTATGCTAAATTCTGCCACCTTGCATATCTGATGAATGCATATTTTTAATCAAATTTAGGTAAAATCTATGAAAACTTTAACAGTTGTGTTCTTTCCTTTAGTACTTGCATATAAAATATGCTTTAAAATAATTAAATAGAATATTTGAATATGTTTCATTAGCCTGCTAATACAGTGATATTTTAAAACCAATGGTAATCTCATTATTGGATAAGAATTATATTTAAAGTTATATTTAGAGACAACCACATTTCAGATAATCTAGAGCTAATTCAATTTTAATGGGCTTTTAGGAGGACATCATTGAGACACAGAAGTTATTATCAGTATGTTAATAATTGTTAAGCATCTTCAGTAATGTTTTGTGAGATTTAAATGCAGGCACTGTATAAGCTTAATGGATGGAAGTAGGATTGGTGAATTGATGGCTACTACATACATCTAGTAATCCTCTTCCAGACAAAGGGATAATGCTTAAAAAATTGAGTCAGAAAATTTTAAATAAAGCTCTGAGTTTAAGGTTTGTTTAAAAATCCACTTATTATTTTATTAAAATGCATTAACAAAGAACATCTGAAATGATATGAATTACAGATCATCAATATATTTTTTCAGATCTAATCTCAAGAGAGCTCTCCTGTTTTGTAAGTGTACTTCATTATTGTTTCATCCAAACACTAGTAATGAAGTGTGTTCAGACATTGTAAGTGGGGTTTTGGGATTCCCTCCTGCTTATACAAATGGTGCAGAGCACATGCACAAAACACTCTATTGTATAAACAATAAACATTTCTTGTGACAAAGCTCAAGTTAATCAGACTGTTTATAATAAATGTCAAATAAAGATGAACTGAATTTGATAAAATAGTAAATTTCAGTCAGATGAAATAGGGATCAATTTGTTTATCAAAGAGTTATGCGTGTGACAGTTTTCATTCACTTGACTGTAGAGTCTGTGTAATAAACCTGGTTTTTATCCATCCACCCATCCATTATTTTCCGCTTGTCCGGGGTTTGGGTCGCGGGGGGCAGCAACCGAAGTAGGGAGACGCACACCTCCCTCGCCCCAGCTACCTCCACCAGCTTAACTGGGGGAACCCCGAGGCGTTCCCAGACCAGCTGAGATATATAATCTCTCCAGCGTGTCCTGGGTCTTCCCCGGGGTCTCCTTCCAGCTGGACTTGCCTGGGACACCTCCCTAAGAAGGCGCCCAGGAGGCATCCTTACCAGGTACCCGAACAACCTCAACCGACTCCTTTCGATGTGGAGGAAGCGGCTCCACTCCGAGTCTCTCCCAGATGACAGAGATTCTCACCCTATCTCTAAGGGAGAGCCCAGCCACCCTGCGGAGAAAACGCATTTCGGCCGCTTGTATTCGCGATCTCGTTCTTTCGGTCATTACCCAAAGCTCATGACCATAGGTGAGGGTCGGAACGTAGATTGACGTGGTAAAAAAGTAGCTGAGCCACAAGGCAAGGCTCTTGATTTACCAAACAGACCAGTATAGGGTCCACATCACTGCTGACCCCGCGCCGATCCATCTGTCAATCTCACGCTCCATCTTATCATCACTCGTGAACAAGACCACAAGATACTTAAACTCCTCCACTTGAGGCAAGATCTGATCCCTGACCCAGAGAGGACTCTCTACCCTTTTCCGACTGAGAACCATGGCTTCAGATTTGGAAGTGCTGATTTTCATCCCGGCTGCAAACCGATCCAGTAAGAGCTGAAGTTCGCAGCCTGATGATGCTAACAGGACCACATCATCTGCAAACAGCAGCAACGTGATCCTCAGATCACCAAACTGGACACCATTCCATCCCCTGGCTGCGCCTAGAAATTCTGTCAATATAAATTATTAACAGAACCGGTGACAAAGGACAGCCCTGACAGAGTCCAACCCTCAGTGGAAACAAGTCTGACTTACTGCCGGCCATGCGAACCAAGCTCCTGCTTCGCAAATACAGGGACTGAATGGCCCATAGTAAGAAGCCCTGTACCCCATACTCACGAAGCACCTCCCACAAAATACCCCGAGGGACACAATCGAAAGCCTTCTCCAGATCTACAAAGTACATGTAGACTGGTTGGGCAAACTCCCATAAACCCTTGAGGATCCTGGAGAGAGTGAAGAGCTGGTCCAGTGTTCCACGACCAGGACCAAAACCACACTGCTCCTCCTGAATCCGAGGTTCGACTATCAGTCGGACTTTCTTCTCCAGTACCCCTGCATAGACTTTGCCGGGGAGGCTGAGGAGTGTAATTCCCCTGTAATTGGAACACACCCTCAGGTCCCCCATTTTAAAAAGAGGCACAACCACCCGCATCTGCCAGTCCAGAGGCACTGCCCCCGATGACCATGCAATGTTGAAAAGGCGCGTCAGCCAAGACTGCCCCACAACATCCAGAGCTTTGAGAAACTCCGGCCGGCTCTCATCCACCCCTGAAGCCCTGCCACAAAGGAGCCCTCTGACTACCTTAGCGACTTCAGCCACATTGATGGACAAGCCTCCTCCCGGGTCCTTTGACCCTGCCTCCTCTCCGGAGGGCATATTGGTGGTATTGAGAAGGTCCTTGAAGTATTCCTTCCACCGCCTAATGACGTCCCCAGTCGAAGTCAACAGTGCACCCCCTCCACTATATACTGTATTGGTGGCACACTGTTTTCCCCTCCTGAATCGCCTGACAGTTTGCCAGAAACTTCTAGGAGCCGACCGAAAGTCAAGGTCTCACCGAACTCTACGCCCGGGTTTTTGCCTCCACAACGCACGAAGCCGCAAATCGCTTGGCCTGTTGGTACCGGTCAGCTGCTTCTGGAGTCCCACAAGCCAAACATGCCTGATAGGACTCCTTCTTCAGCTTGACGGCATCCCTTACACGGGGTGACCACCACCATGTTTGAGGGTTACCACCACGACAGGCACCGACCACAATGCGACCACAGCTCCTGTCCGCCGCCTCAACAACAGAGGAACGGAACATGGCCCATTCAGGCTCAATGTCCCCCACCTCCCCCGGAATGTGGTTGAAGCTCTGACGGAGGTGAGAGTTGAACATCCATCTGACGGGTTCTTCTGCCAGACGTTCCCAGCAAACCCTCACTATATGTTTAGGTCTGCCTGGTCTGACCGGCATCTTCTTCCGCCATCTGATCCAACTCACCACCAGGTGGTGATCAGTTGACCGCTCAGCTCCTCTCTTCACCCAATGTCCATGACACATGGCCGCAAGTCCAATGACACAACTACAAAGTCGATCATTGAACTGCGGCCTTGGGCATCCTGGCGCCATGTGCACTTATGGACACCCTTGTGCTCGAACATGGTGTTCGTGATGGACAAACCGTGATTTGCACAGAAATCCAACAACTGAACACCACTCGGGTTTAGATCAGAGCGACCGTTCCTCCCAATCACACCTCTCCAGGTCTCACGTGAGCATTGAAGTCCCCGAGTAGGACTACAGAGTCTCCAGGGGGAGCACTTTCCAGTCCCCCCCAGACTCCAAGAAGGCTGGGTACTCTAAACTGCCGTTCGCCGCATAAGCGCAGACAACAGTCAGTACCCGTTCCCCCACCCGAAGCATAGGGAAGCTACCCTCTCATCCACCGGGGAAAACTCCAACATGTACGCGTCAAGCCGGGGGGGCACGAGAAAGCCCACACCTGCCCGACGCCTCTCGCCATGGGAAACTCCAGAAAAGAACAGAGTTCAGCCCCTCTCAAGGAGATTGGACCCAGAACCCGAGCTGTGCGTTGAGGTGAGCCCGTTCTGAAAGCCAATTTCAGCAACCGAGGATCGCAACGCCCAGGCCACACCTCTGGTCACTGCACCGAACCCCTATTACTACCCCCCCACAGGTGGTGAGTCCATTTGAGGGGGAACCCATGTAGCTCCTTCGGGCTGGGCCCGGCCGGGCACCATCGGAAAGTGCCCGACCACCAGACGCTCGCTGACGAACCACATCCCCGGGCCTGGCTCCGGGGTGGGGCCTCGACAACCCTAAATCAGGCAGGGTACACTTGTTCCTGGTGTTTATATTCATAAGGGTTTTATTGGACCACTCTTTGTCTGACCCGTCACCTAGGAACAATTTGCCTTGGGAGACCCTGCCAGGGGCTGTTTGCCCCAGACAACATAGCTCCTAGGATCATTCAAGCATGCAAACTCCTCCACCACGGTAAGGTGGTGATCCAAGGAGGAGTTTTTAATTAACTTAAAAAAAACAGATTCCAATAATGGCTTTCTTTTAATGTTGAGGCAGTTGAGTCTTAAAATGAAGAGCATGTGAAAATTCTCAAAATTGCAATTATTTTATAATCACTTCAAAAAAACAATTCAGCAAACCAAAGCAATTGTACAATTAAAAATTTGAGTTCACAGACTTTAATAAAAAAGGTAGAAATCTTAAAGCTGAAGGTTGACCTTGTCAAGTTCTTTCGTACTGGCATCAAAAGACTAAAATAGAAGTACACTATGTTTAAGAGATATTGGCATAACTTTCAAGACTAGAAAATTATCTAAGTAGAATGGAAAAATGGAATATATCTATTTATATATCTATATCCATAATTTCGAGTGTTCAAACATTTCATAATAGACATTTTTTATCATATCAAGTTAACCATTACTAAATGTGTTAATCAATTATCATAGAATGAATAAGACATTTTAAAATGCATTAAATACACAGAAAATATCCCGAAAATGAATTCACAGTGCCATCATGGCCTAGACAATGTCCTGAATTGAACCATGTTAAAGATTTATAAAGGAACTTAAAATGCTGGGTCTGTCAGACTCTCATAAACCTGAGACTCTCATTAACTTAGGTCATTTAAAAACGGACCAAAACACTAAAATGGAAAACACATAGACAGACAGAAAGACAGACAGACAGACAGACAGACTCATATAGTTACTTTATTTACATATGTAGCCTTCATAAAACCTTCACACTGTCTGATATAATGGATTTGTGATGCTTCAGAGATTGGATTCTTCACAGGAGGGAGACGTCAATTTATATTTCTTTTTAAATATTGAAAATAAAACCATGCTGTTATTATACTTAGATGGAAAAACAAGTATGGCAGGACATGGATAAAGGGATACTGCTCAGGGGATAAATTGGAATTAAGGGCATTGGACAGCAATGATGTATCTGCCAGTGGTTCCTCTAACAGTCTGTGCGCAGGTGTATGAGAAGGGGTGAGACAATGCATGTGGAGAGAGTTTAAAGCAGAGACAGAATTATGCTGATAGCGGCACTTGTAGTGATGGTGAAAATTGAAGAAAATAACAGCTTGTTGATTCTGGTGCCAACAGTTAAAACATCTGATATTTCAATTTATGAATAATAAAAATAATAAAAACCTGTTTCTTTACCAGAAAATTCTTGTCTCAGGTCGTCATTGTGTACATGTGATATATTGTTTGTTAGAAAGACAAAAAAAAGCATGTGCATTAAAGAAAATGTTACTATTAAAAACAAAGACAATGGAAAAGGCTTAGTGCTCATTGCACACCACCAGCTTTACGCTGTGGAGTATATGCTATAGATTAGATGTAAAATACAAAAATAACTTTTATCTAAACTATATTTACAAGATTTTTTAAAATTATTTAAATTCTATCATACATTTGTATTATCTTTATTACTGATTAAAGTGTTTATGTGGCATGACTAGTATTATTTAAAAATACAGTATATATAATTTTAAATATAGTATTTGCACTTCAGATGAAATAAATGTCATGTACCTGTAAAGACAGGTATGTTATCACTCATAAATAAATTGATAGTTGAATAAAACAAATGTTCATCTGTTATTGTCGTTATATAATTTTGGATATGAACTTAATTTAAGATTGCGATATCAAAACTTTATGATATAAAACCTTTGGCATATATATAGTTAAATGTTGTAAGATTCAATACAGCTTTATTCCTTAGATATAAAGTGCAGTGTAGCATGTATTCATTAGGTATGTTGCTTTCATAGTGGTTGCACACCATGTTCTTTTCTTTTCCTCCTTAGTTTTATTTTATGCTACAGCCTGACCATCAAGCGAAGAAGTGCCTCTTAGATTGCTAAGGCATGGCAAGTCATTTTGACAATGCCTCATTCTCTCCCTCCCCCTTGTTCAACGTGCCTCTTGTCCTCTGATAATGAGAGGCTGCAGAGAGCTTCTTACAAATGGAAGCGGCCGATAGGAGTCCTCTCCACGATGACAAAAGATAATAGATCTCTTGAAAGCAATATGCAAAAAGAACACATTTTTCAATTCCATCTCGATAAATATGGTGGTCAAAGTGTAAAATAAGGTATAAAACAAAAACATTAGTGCAGGGTACTTTTGTAAACGGTATTCAAAAATAGATATGAGTTGAAAATGTTTTTTTTGGTGTTTTATTTCACTTCATAGCATTTGGCTTGCTAAGCATACCACTATTATATAACAATTACAATTATAAATCCAACTTTCAAGAGTTGAGATGCTTCCTAAATATTAGATTAGATTAAACTTTGTCATTGTACAAAGTAAACAACTACAAAGCCAACGAAATGCAGTTACATCTAACCAGAAGTGCAGGAAAGAGATTATTTACATAAAAAAATAATCATACACACATACAATAAAGTGCAAGGTAATCAGGCAGATAATAGCTAATATATATAATAAAAAAAAATTAAAAATAAAAATTATTTTGAGTAATAGATGAGATAAATAAGCAAAATTTATCTTAAATGTGTTAATTGGAGGGCGGCACGGTGGCTTTGTGGTTAGCACGTTCGCCTCTCAGTGCTAGGGATTTCCGGTTCGAATCTCCATCTGGGTGGAGTTTCCATGTTCTCCCCATGTCCGCGTGGGTTTCCTCCGGGTTCTCCGGTTTCCTCCCACAGTCCAAAAACATGGATCAAGTCAAATGAGTTCTCCAAATTGCTCCATATAGAGTGTGTATGTGTATGTGTCTGAGTGAGTGAGTGAGTGAGTTTGTGCCCAGCGATAGATTGGCGCACTGTCCTGGGTGTGTCTGCCCAGCGCCCGAAGCGTTCTCCCCTGGATGGGCATGGGGAACCCCCCGCAACCCTAATATAGAATAAAGCGGAAGATAATCGATTGATGGATGGTATTAATTGGATTTAACCTTTATTTTTAACAGATAAATCGACAATGATATTATCAGTGTTTCAATAACAAACTCTTGTTTTTGTTAAATAAAACCACTTTTACTAATTGATGTCTGCAACATACACAAAAAGTTCTGGCAGATGCAAGTTTACCACTGGGTTATATTACATTTATTGTAAATCATGTTCTTTAGAACTACTTTAAAATTGTGTGTTATTATAGTTCATTTTGCATAACAGTGTTCATGATATGCCAAACATTTTTACATATGTAAATTTTTACATATCACTGAAGAACACACACTACTAAAAAAAAGCCACGCTAATGTTAATATAAAATGTTTAATGGTGGCATACATCTTTCCAAAATATCAAAACCTCTATAACAATGATACCACACATCACGTATATGCATTATAGCCATGTCGTCACAGTTGCATTGTTATTTAAAATATCCAACAAGAGAAAGTATCTTTATGGCCTCACCTGTTAATTTGTCAAATGTCATAATTGTTAACCTTTTTCAGTTCTAAATCTATCATAATATATGTTGAATGTTTGTATAAGGTTGTAAATATTGAGCAAATTATCTTTGCCTTTTTATAAAATGAAGTTAACCTTTAAACTCTGTGACATATAGACCAGATAAACCATACTTGTATTCTCCTGCAACTTTATACAATTAAAGTTATATTCTTACATAATATTATTACACAATAGAAATTGCTGACAAATCATTATCTCACATATTGTATTTTAAATGTGGTAGTGGCAAATAAAACTTTTCATAAACACAAACATTCTTAAATTTAACAACATATAACAGATAACAACATAATTCTGGTTTAGACATCCCCTATTCTCATGCGGCCCATTTGCTACATAGACTGATATTGCTTTAGGAGACTGCTTTTACTTGCAAGATGTGGGCAACACAAGCAGTAGATTACTACCACGCATTAGCCAAAAGCAGCTTACATGTAGGTATCACTGCCAAATCATTACAAAATGTAAACCAGATGGATTTTTAAGCATGTGGCTTGTGAGGGTTATACTTTTTTAATTCATTGGCCACTTATAACTTACATAGAAGTTTCATGTCTTTCAAATTCCATCCAAATATATATGTTGTGTTGTTCTGATATGTTGGTTTTATCCAATGTGGCATGATGAATTATGGCTAAACATTTCCTTTTTGGTCTCAACTAAAACACATTGATCCAGAAGTGCTAAGGTTTGTTCATATGCACTTAAACTTAAGCCTTGCTGGCATTTTTCTCTCCTGACAGTCCTTCCAAATAAGCCATATTGGTTGAGTCTTTTTATAATTGTACTGTCATGATCCTGAATATTTAACAAGCTCACTGAGGTCTGTAGAGTCTGAGATAGAGGTCTTAGGATTTTTGCAGTTTCTCTAGCATGGTCTGACAATGGGGTAAATTTCCTGGGTTGTTTATTCTAAGAAGATTGTCAGCTGTCATAGATTTCTGACTTGTAAATAATCTTTCACTATAAATTTATGGGTTTTAAAATGTTTGGGAATGGCGTTGTAACACTAGACAGTTGTGTAACAACACTGCATTGGGATTGTGTTAACACGCTTGAATGCATTTCTAATCAAATTATAATCATTTGTATACATATTATTTCACAAGTTTTCGAAAAAATTGTATTGCAAATGTATGAATGCATGTTTTTTTATTGTTGGTTCACTTATCAACTGGAAGTGCATTTCCAATCGCAGAGAAAAGGCAGCATGAGAAAAGAACTACTAAAACCTTATTTATAACTGAAAATTCTAAAGTAATTCCAAAATTTGTATTCTTAATATTATGGCATAAAATGTTTTATCCAATCATGAAAAGATATTTTACCTAGGATTATGCATTGACAGGGGCCATACAAAGGCTTAGTGGTTAGCACGTTTGCCTCTGAGCGCTGGGGATTCAGGTTCCAATCTCAAGCTGGGTGAAGTTTCCATGTTCTCCCTGTGACTGTGTGGGTTTCCTCTGGATTTACCGTTTTCTTCCCACAGTTTAAAAAAAAGGATTCAAGGTAAATTAAATGCTCTAAATTGGCCCTTATAGAGTGTGTTTGAGTGTGTGTGTGTGTCTGTGTGTGTGTGTGTGTGTGTGTGTGTGTGCCCAGCGATAGATTGGTGCCCTGTCCTGGGTGTATCTACCCAGTGCCCAATACATTCTGCCCTGGATGGGCATGGGGTGCGACCCTGGTAGAGCATTAAGAGTAATGAATGTTGTACATATGTAGATTGTCATTTGATACTTTTTAATTTTAAGTGTTTTGAAAAGATACCAAAAGCCTTGCTGTAAATTACTGCTTGTTTGCATGACATTAAACCCATCTCTTTAAATTCAGAAGAGCCTCTTAAGATACTGATCTGCATAGGAAGTGCTTGTCTGAAGACCTTGCAATGTTTTTCTTCCTTTTCCTTTTTTATTATTATTATTTTGAGGTGATCATTGATTGAAGCAGGACTGATTAAGTCTCATCAGCCACATCAAGAAATGAGAAAATCACAATGCTGCTGTATAATCAAGTATAGCATAATGTGAATTATCTGCTAATCAAGCAAGCAAGACCTACGATTTCAAGTACAAATAGAAAATGTTTTTGCCTACTCTCAATCAAATATTAAATTAGCCACTAAAGTGATTTTTGCTTGTTGTTCTGGTTATTATAACAGAAGTAAAAGTAAAAAGTTGGAAAAGAGATAAAAAAAAAAAAACCTTGGCCTTACCCCCTTGAGTCTGTGCTCTGGTCAGTTTGTTTTATTATTTTGAGATCATTATTGGACATCACAAACAATTGAGTGTTTACATCTATAATATTGGGATACATGTTTGTTAAACATGCTGTGTCCGTCACATTCATTTTTTTAAATAAATAAATAAAAAGACCATCTCTGCCCCAATTTCAAGTAATGTCTCAGTTATTAAGGATTTCCACACGTGGATAATTCTTTTTTTCTTCAAGGTTATGTCTCTCTCAAAATCACATCACAGATTTTTCTCCAGTCTGTGTCAAAGTAAATGACTATGGGTATTTGTATTGCATGACTAACAGGATACGTTCTCCATTATGTCTTTTCAGATACAGTCCCGATTCAATATAATTGTAAAATGGAAATTGTTTCCATATTATCTTTGTAGATTATTCATTCTCTTTAATGTTAGCTAAAGAAAAAAGTGTCAAAGAAAGCACAGCTTGAAAATAAGAAGAGGAGAGAGGGTGACTTCAGTGTGAGGAAAAAGATTGCTTCATGGTAAAAATAATTTGAGACATTATGAATAGTTATTGCTTTTTACATCTAAATAATAACTGGTTGGCCGCTGCAAAAGATAAGTATTTTAATATGAAATAGAAGATGCCAAATACCAATATAAGAAGGAGTGCATTTCTTTATACCATTTACTTTTTAAAGTAGAGCATAAAACATTATCTACAGAAACCTAATAAATACTATTTAAGTATGCATACTACAAAAAACAAAATCAACTGCATTTGCATTTCCTACCTGGATTTAATTTTAAGCCAATATGTGCACATAATCAACCTTTTCTGTATGTACGTGGCAAATAAATGTATGCTAGATTTCCTTATGAATAAAAAAGACAAATTGATGATATTGCAAAGACACGGGTACCTAGAACATAATAATGTCATAGCAAATGGGAATATATAATGGGTGATTTTACAGTGCACCAGATATATCTCAATTTTAGGTAAACATATTTTTAATAACATTTTTTTTCAAGATCTAAACTTATAATTATACAATGTATGCTCATGTTGATAAGTCTTTAATATGAATTGGTTATTTATATATATAAGTTGTAAGTTATCGTGCTATAATAGTATTAAGGAGATTTTTGTGCCAGTTTTATAGAAAATGGCATTTGGAATTTCCTCCAATTTCCAACCTGGTGGTATAGAGTAGTTTTGGTGGTATAGAGTCATTTTCCATTTTGACAAAAACATTCACATACAGCATGTTCACAACTAGAGGCAGTTTAGTATATGCAATTCGCATTCTCACAGGGTTTTATATGTTGACTAATTTTTTTATTATTATTGTTACAGGGCACAGCATGCTGGACCCAACCACGAGACTGAATCACAAGAGACAAATAATAGATTTTAAAGTTCTTCAATACCAAATAAAATCAATATAAAATAGCTAAGGGCATGTGCACCTCCTACAACACAAAACATGCATCAGGTTGCACTCTTATTACTGAGCAAGTGCAAAAATGATTACCTCAGAGAGAATGTGAAGCCTACAGAAAATAAATCGAAGAAACAAAACATACAGAGCAATAAACAATTATGGGGTGATTAAACAGTTTTAAACAATCAACAACAGACTGTAATTGCTTTAAACCCAACAAATGCATCAGTGTTTAATGTGGATTGATTCTCGGTGTAAAGCTAGAAACAGAGCTAATATTTTTGAGAAAAAGAAAAATAAATACTATATTTAATAAGATTTGGTTTGGCAATGGTGATTTCACACCCTTCAGTCAACCAAAACAGAAGCTTCTAAAATGTAAACAAATAAGAATCACAGATTAGCCTTTTACAATGATAGGAATAATCCTGATGATAAATTAAAAAAAGCTAGTACACTAGACATTTCACTGTCATATTCATTGTGCTGTAAAATATTAAAGTAGAACACACCCCAGAGACTAGTCACTTTCAGAAGTTATTAGAATATGTACAAAATGCTGATACCTGAAAAAATGAATTAAACCCTAATAGACACTTGTTAAATGTTCCTACTCCATATTTTCTTACTCTATCTTTTTCTTGCTCTTTCTTTGGTTTGCAGTGTGAGTGACATGTGACCTCCTGGATTATTGAGAAAGGCAGAATTTGTCCTGTGTTTGATTTCACCAAGCAAAGCCCCATCTGTGGCTTCAAGCCCCTGGTCAGGAAAGGCATATTTTTCAAAAGGAGACTCCTCTATAGCTCTTATCAGACATAGAGGACACGTGGGCAATACTGAATGAGCAAAAGAAAGGGAAAATAGCCTTTTATGGCTATATGATTGCTACGAGGACAGCTAAGATAAATAAATAAAATCTCAGATGGGCATCTTTGCCTTAGGAAAAAAAAAACAGGACCGTAAATGTTAAAGAAAAAAGTAGCAGCAAAGAACTGAAAACCTTATTTATTATTTTAAGAAAAACAACAAAAATATAATAAAAAATGTGTGACTTAAAAGTGGTCATGATAATAAAACTTCTGTACCGCAGCAAGACTTTATTTATTAATTTTTTTCAATTTTTATTATTATTTTTTTTAATGCCAAGGTCTAAACACCAAGATTTCCAAAGAAAATGACCTTTTATAGCTATATGAAGGGTGAAAATTTAAACTGTTTTTAAATTTACTGTTTTTAAACTGTTTTTAAACACTTGAGATAAATGGAACTAGACAGTCAAATACAGAAAATTCTATATAGTTAGGTTTACCTGTATTACACTCCAGTGGATTCAGTTACCTGTGTGGTTTAATGACACAATCCAAAAGCCACCATTCTAATTAAAACTTTATAGTAACAAGAACATCATTCACATTTACCAATCAAATACTGCTATGTTATTTTTGCTTTGCAAAAAGTATTATTTTTAGGCAAATATTTCACATTTTTTTATTTGTACCACAGGAGAAACTACTAAAAAAACTACTGAAGTTTCATCCCATATATATGACGTCCTCTCTAAGTTTGAGGAACTTTAATTCCTTGTTTTATTACATCACACATTTTTAACACCTTTTCATTATCTATATCATGCTTCGATTTGTTTATATTTGTTGAATTATATGTTAGCTGTATTAGACTTTTTTAAATACAGTACAACTATAAATATATATATATATATATATATATATATATATATATATATATATATATATATATATATATATATATATTTTT
>JAFMOD010000688.1:2375311-2391625 GCA_019802435.1 Corydoras maculifer | reverse complement strand
TACCTGATCTGCCTCCCATCCTCGCCTTCCACTCACAGACTTCACCCCATCACACTACATTTGTGTTTGTGTAATTTTTTTTTATATAAAGCATAAAATGCACCAGCATAAATATCTACAAAGTATAGCAAACAAAAGCTGTTTATTTTTAATAATATATTCTGCCCATAAGATAAAGCCACGAGACAGAAAATATGCATGAATGATGGGTTACAGACCAATTGTTTTTGGTCTGTAACCTATTGAAAACAATTGAGTCCAAGATGAAATGGCGCACCTGTTTCTGAAATTAATGTTTTATATTTACTCACTGAGGCTTGAATTTTTTTTATCTTATAAAGGCTGCTTTAGAAACATTATGAAAAATGGTTGAGTGTTTGGGGATTGTGGGAAAATACATTCAACATATTACTTTCACTGACACGCCAGAACAAAGGTGTAACAAATATGTCAATTTGTGTTATGCAATCACCGCTGCGGCTGTGAACATCTGTCATTGATGATTAATAAATAAGTATAGAAACAAAAAAAAGGCAACTGACCAGTTAGTTTTAGCACTTTGTCACCATTCTATAAAAAGTTTAATTCAATTTACTAAACCTCTGAAAGCTGCTGCTCAATCTGCATTTTTTAATACTTTGCTCCTGTTTACTGCTTGTGACCTTGAGGACAATGTCTGTAGTCTCTGATGGCAGTGATGCTGCAGGGTTGGTGCCATAAACCTCAGGGATATTCAGTCTGTGTAATGGTCCTTATAGGAATTCAAATCACAGTGAGATGGAAGTTTAATTTCAAGCTTAATTACAGTTCATGCTTAGCTGCTACCACTTGTGGTGAATCCCCATTAGATATGAAAACTCACAGGGATTTTTAATGATGTTTACGAAGTGCTTAAAACAAAACAAAAATGTAGATAACAATCTTAATTGCCTATAGTTCTGTTAATAAATTAATTATTACTTTGCCTTCCTCCTCAGATTAAATGTCAGCCTTTTTGACTTGTCATAGATGATCTGAATGTTATGCACTAGTAAATGCTCAAGAGCCTGGCAAGAAACCATATTTAACATGATAATATTATGTAGTGTTGTTTTTTTTTTTTTTTTTTTTTTTTTACATGATTATTGTCAGTTATCTATATTAAATGTAAATTTTTACTTTCATTTTTTTTAAAACTATGTGATCTAGAACTAAGCATGTGTATATACTCCAAACCCTTCTCAAAGTGCCAAATAAAATTTTCTAACTTTACAAAACTTAGCCCTCATCATGGATTTATACTCATCATGCTGGAAATAGAAAATCACCATTTGTTCCCTCTTAGCACAGGAGCATTATCATCAACTGCAGCCTGGGGGTTACGTGAAACTCAGAGATAGGGTGGGCAAGCAAGAAAGAGAGAAAGACACAGTCAGAATATTCATAGGCTTCTTCATTTCTATTCATGCATGGAAGGCTCAGTCATTCTCCCTGACTGACCTTGGAAAGATGGCTTCTGGATAGGTGGTTCCTTCTTTCTGATACAATAAATGTCAATACGCATAGTTTCTGCTAACACAAATCAGGTTATAGTATGTGGAGGAAATGATCATTGGTCATGTGATTTTAATTTAGAATAAGCTGTCAATTATTCATATAGCTAGAATAGCCATGAGTGGTTAATCTCAACTGATTGAATTTTTTATTTACTCAAATTTTATTAAAAAAATACTTGCATAAATCACATGCATAAATCATAAGAGAAAAAATACTGCATAGAAAATGTTATTTTCAGTATGTTGACAACAAATATAATAATAGTAATTGTGGAATATCTGACCCCTACAGCAAACATGTCCTGAGTTTGAATTTTAGTTAGGTCGGACAAGGTCCTTACCGTGTGGAGATGCATGTTCTGTGTTCGCCCTGCATAGGAATGGCCACATGTCCAGCATGCTCTTAGATTGGTTCCTACATTCCCTACAGCCCTGATCAAGATAAGCTTGCATCCCTGCTTCCCCAGTGCTGAGAGGCGGCCATGCTAACCACTTAACCACCGTGCCGGCAAACAAATAAACTAAGTAAACTAAGTAAAGCAAATCGTCATTGACAGGTTTCCTTTGGAATCCATTAGTGAGTCCAGTGATACTGTAACATGGACACTAATCAGCCACCACAATTAAACCTGCCAGTATTTTTACAGTTGTGGCTGATTGGTGTATGTTTGCAACATTAACTGAAAATGGTACTTCATTAGTCTGCTCGGCTTGTTTTACTCTGTGGTTGTGCTATTAAATCACAACCCCATGGTGGGAAAGCTTAAGAGACATTGAAAAATTAATTTTCAATTTCAATATTTTTTGTATTTTACTTTGTTTATCAGACTGTACATATACTGTTTTTCAGAACAGAAACATAGCAGCAAGCAAATAAAATTGTTCATTTGCCTTAAGCTATGCTGCTAGCCCCTAAGTCATTTTCATACACAACTCTTTCTCTCTTCTACTCCTCTCACACACACCCACCCTGTCTACTATTTCTACTGCAGGAAAGCATTGTGCGTAGGACAAGTAAGCACTCCCTGTTGGCTCTCTCCATTAAAACCTTTCTTGTTCTACTGCACAGCATTTGATTTTTAAATCATAGCATGTCCTAAAGATTGCAGCCCTGCAACAACTGACAACTAATGATACATTTGCTGTGCCACTGGGCAGAGCTAGTGTAATTTAAAAGGAGCTGCATTGCTTTGTACACTGAATATAGTATATTTTACGTAATATAAATGATTTTCATTTTATTCTATTTTCTATATATTTACTATGTGTTTAGCATATACAGCTGCTATGAATAAAAAATGTATATTGATGTATACATCTGTATACTGAATTAAATTTTTAATTCAATTTGATTAAATTTAGTATATAAACTGAATATTTGCATTAAAATTGCATTTCTTTAGGGGATGTCCTAACTTATTTTCACCTAAAACAACTAAAAATGATTGAATTTGACCAGGTGTTCCCAAACTTTTATACAGGGCTTTAAATATTTTTTTCTGTCTATCACTGCAGTCTGGTTAATCCCCTGCAGTGCCATGGCATACTTCATGCCTTTGACGTGCTGTAGGAGATTAGCAGTCGACAACTCACTGAGCTGGGCTCCTTGAACGAAGGAGAGTCATAACAGTCTTGACAAAAAACAAGAATACACAAAAAGATGATACCATATAATACTTTTTTTTCCTTTTAAAACCTGCTCTATGCATATTTAAAAAGCCTCTTGACCATTGTAGAAAATATCTAAAAACCTTTCACAAAAACATGTATTCCTTTTATGTGGCAAAAAAAGAACATTTATTCATTTCATTCATTATCTTCCACTTAATCCTCCACTATGCCCATCCAGGAGAGCTGGGCAGATACACCCAGGACAGGGTGCCAATTTATTAATGGGCACACACATGTTTTTGAAGCCATGTTTTTGGACCATAGAAGGAAATCAGAGAACGTGAAGGAAACCCATACAGACATGGGGAGAACATGGAAACTCGTGGAAACTCTATGGCGAAGGTGTAAACAACTAAGCAACAGTGCCACCCCAAAAAAAATACATTTTTATCTTAAATAAACAAAAAAAATAATCATTCTTTACTACCTTAATTATTTCTATTCTGTATGTTTAACTTTTTTTCCCCAGATCCTTACATTAAAGACACTTATATTTAATGGGATATAATTTCTTTCTTATTTTTCTTTGTAACCAATTTATTAAAAAAATAAGTAAGTCAAAATTTGTTTTTCTTAGGGTTTCTTTTTTAATATATGTTGTATTGTGTTTACAGTTTTGACCAATTGGCAAGTCTTTAAATTTTGGAGGACACTGAAGAGAAGCCACACAGGCTAATGGAGGTTATGCAAATCACATACAGATGTGTATTTGCCTGACTGGAAATCAAATCCAGGAGATACATACGAATTACCAGCTACTAAAAGATGAGCAAAAATTATTTCAGAAAAGAGCTACAGAACTGAACTGAAATTTTATTAATTCATTTATTTATTAGGCGGCACGGTGGCTTAGTGGTAACACGTTCGCCTCTCGCGTTCGCTAGGGATTCCAGGTTCGAATCCCCATCTGGGTGGAGTTTCCATGTTCTCCCCGTGTCTGCGTGGGTTTCCTCCGGGTTCTCCGGTTTCCTCCCACAGTCCAAAAACATGGATCAAGTTAATTGAATTCTCAAAATTGCCCCGTTTAGAGTGTGTCTGTGTGAGTGAGTGTGTGCTCAGCGATGGATTGGCGCCCTGTCCTGGGTCTATCTGCCCAGCGCCCGAGATGTTCTCCCCTGGATTGGCATGGGGAACCCCACCGCGACCCTAATAGAGGATAAGCGGGAGATAATGAATGAATGAATTTATTTATTATCTTCCACCTCCTCTACTAAGGTACCTGATTCACTGCAGGACACCAATCTATCGTTGGGCACACACTCACTCACACAGACAAACACACAAGCACACTCTATATGGGACAATTTCTGAGCATTCAATTTACCTTGAATTCATGTTTTTTGGACTGTGCTAACCAGAGAACCGAGAAGAAACCCACACTGACACAGGTAGAACATGTAAATCACCCAGATTTTGATTTGAACCTGAATCCCCAGCGCTGAGAGGCGAATGTGCTAATCACTAGGCCATCAAAATAAATATCTAATTAAATATTTTAATTAATTATGACCTATTGACCTGTACACAATTTGGTTTAATTTTAGTTGTAGTACTTCATAAGTATGAATGACACTTTAATCAGATGCATAAGAAAATTGTTGTAAAATGTTTGCTTAATAACTTAGTTATCTTTCTAAATCTTTTTTTATTACAGTTCTATCAATGTCAACAATTTTCCTTTTCTTTTCCATTATAAACCCTCTCTTTTCTTAAATATAAGAATGTGTGTTGTATTTAACAGAGGGTGTCCAGTTGCTAATTAATTCTGGTTCATAAATGCAGCATGAAAATCATGTAACTGAGCTCTTTGACTGTGGGGCTCTGTTGGGGTTCATCATGACACCACTACATCCAATTTTTACAGATGTGAAATGAAGCAATTGAATCTTCATTTCTTAAATTAGGTGCCACAGTCAGTGGTAATAAATCTTGTTGGGGCAAATTCTGCCTATTAGTTTTCATGCTTGGTAAATAAATTAAAAACTGATGTGATATGTTAAGGAAATGCCATGCTTATGATGATCTAATTTATTTGCATGATTCACGGACACTGAGGCAACTGAAGCAGGAAATGAAGCTTTGTCAGATGTTTACTATGTTTTGGTATATCGTATTGTATTTTTTAATTTTACTTTCTTCTTACCTTATTTCTATTATATTTCTATTTCACAGAGATGACTTTTTTAACGATTTTATAATTGAATTATTTTTACTACTTGTGTAATACTGTCTCTTTGCTGCTGTAACTAAGAGAATTTCCTCATGGAGGAAATAATTAAAATGTTTATTTGTGTGATTGCTATATTTGGCAATCATTAGTGTTATGATTCGATTTTTATTATTCCACTGTTTTTTTCTCTCGCTTTCTTCTCCTGTAATTTTCAAGCTATCAACATGACTTTTGCAGGACAAACTCGGCTCATTGGTGACACCAATCTTGGTGTACAGCTAAGGAATCGGTCAAACCATTCACGAGATATTACCGTTTTCCAAGCCAAAATTCCCATTCATTTTGTATTACGGTAATATTAGCACTCCCGCAACTCTGCTAATTTCCAAGCTACAAAAATTTGTTGCAGTCAGAGATGGTTACAAGCCAGACTGGTCTTGTAAATTCATAGAGTGATCACTCTTCAAAATTGGCTTAGTTCATTTCCTAATAGAAAAATCAGATTTTCTTTGACTTTTACGTCAATATTTTGAGTACAAACACAAAACTGGCCACATCCGGAGTGAGTTACAGGAACACTCAACAGCTTAAAACACTTTCTTTTTACCTCATTCACTGCATTGCTTTGATATACATCTGCACTGTGTCTTGTATGGCCAAGCTGCAATCACACTTGCATTTTCTCCAAATGCACCTCTAGTGTAAATTATTCTTATAACCAGCTCAGGACAGCTTTAAAAAAAAAATAAAAGAAAAACTGTTTTGAAATCAAAACATATTTAGCAATTAGACTTTACAACGATGCTTAAAAATGATGCTAGTTGAATCTCATTAATGTGTCATGCAAAAGACCTTTTGCTGTCATTGGGCATTTCATAATAACCGACTGTGTGTCATGTAATATCCATGGATAGAGGGTTTTTGGTCAACCACAAAGATCAAAACTTCCTCATTATTGATCCTGGCAGATTCAGTGGTTTGAGATAAACCTATTAGTGACACTAGTGACGGTACTTGCAGGTTTTAGCCCTTACTGGAGTTTTCTAACAAAATGTCAGGGAACGCTTGGCCTCTCTCTCTACTGTGAACTTGACACTGATCTTTTTGTTAATTTCTTTATAGTGCTTATTTTTACTTGTTTATCAAACTCAGCTTGTTTTGTTTTTCCAGATGATGTATTCTATATGGGCGGCATGGTGGCTTAGTGGTTAGCACGGTCGCCTCTCAGCACTAGGGATTCCCGGTTCAAATCCCCATCTGGGTGGAGTTTCCATGTTCTCCCTGTGTCCGCGTGGGTTTCCTCTGGGTTCTCCGGTTTCCTCCCACAGTCCAAAAACATGGATCAAGTCAATTGAATTCTCCAAATTGCCTCACGTAGAGTGTGTTTGTGTGTGAGTGTGTGCCTAGCGATAGATTGGCACCCTGTCCTGGGTGTATCTGCCCAGTGCCCGAAACGTTCTCCCCTGGGTGGGCATGGGGAACCCCCCCGCAACCCTAATAAAAGAAAGATAATGAATGAATGAATGAATGAATGTATTCTATGTTCTGACTTGTTTCTTTACTTTTATTAAAGCTGACTGTTTGCTTTGTTTAGATTATTTTTTTTTGGTGTGTTCATGTTACAGCTCCTATTGAGACTGGTAGTTATTCATGTTATCCAGTGTGTTTCCCTGAGCTCTTGTGTTTATATTAACTATATTCCTGCACATGCACTAGATATTTGTGCTGGCCTATGTGTCTTCCTTGTAATAGTGTGTACATATCTGTGATCTAGCCATGTTCTGCTGTGGTCTCAGCTAGTAAGCTCATCTTTGTGCTATGGCTGGTATGCCATGTTCTGTTATTTTCTGTTGGTTAAATTTATTATTTGGTTGTTTATTGTATAAATACATATATTTGGCATGAATGTACATTTTCTAGTCACTGCTTTTTCCCAATTGTTAAATTAAATCTAAATGGGGCTATTGTTTTCATTCATAATTTGGCATGCAAAATGCAGCTATTTAATTGGCTAGTGATAAAGAAATGATAGATGGTGATATAATTAGCAAAGGAACTGAAGGGGCTGGACTCAGTTCAAGCTTGAGCACTGAATCAACCAACTTAATAATCACCACTGGTATGATCATGAAAGTTAATTTGAAAGAATTAAATCTCTACATCAGTAAAGAGACATTGAAGGGTTGGAGTGTCATATAACTCTGCAGCCCGACTTGTGTTCAACCAGCCTAAGTGAATTTATGTCACTCCACTACTCATTTCTCTCCATTTCTCTGTAGCTGCTTCACTCTATATTTTCAAAATACACTCCGACTCGTTCACTTCGCTCTAATTATGATTGTCGCCTGGTGATTCCACCTCACCGATGTGTTAATTCTCACTCCATTGCGTTCGTCACTGCAAAATGGTTGAACGATCTTCACAACTAAATGACTATATGTAATGTAAATGTAAATATAAGGTTTCTGCTGACCATCTACCTTAAACACAGTAGATTTCCTCCTATTAAATTAAGTTTATCTTAGTAATGTGAAGTTTTCGGAGACGTTATTGAACCTGTTCTGACTGGATTTCACTGGTAGTTCAAGTTTGAAAACAAAATGTGTCAGATTTTGTGTTGACCAATGCATGCTGGTTTTAAAGTTTCAGTCTTTGTCTGGAATCTGATGACGTGAACCGTGTTTCATTTAATTGAGGAAAACTATGCATTTGGTTGTTTTTCTTTTTAGCAAAAAATACATTCTTCTGCAGGAATGCCTATTGCAAACCAACACATCCTGTTGCTTCATCTCAATCACTGGAATCACACAGTGTAGTAAATAATGATAACACTAGTAAACTAATGAAAATTAGACAGAGTTACTGATGTGATAGATTACCTAATGCAGTGAGGTGAAACACAGCACATATAATGGCTGAGGCCTCATTTTAGTAAAAAAGGTAATGAGAAAATATATAAACTCAATTTGGACTTAATAGCTTAGATTTTAAAGTTTATTTTTTAAGTAAATATTAGATTAAAGGTCTGTCCACAGTGATAACTGAAAACTACTATGTTCTGATGGACACCAATGGAGTCCACAATAAACAAAAAACGTATTTTTACTTTTTAAAAAAAAAATTTTGACTGTTTATTTCACCTATTATTATTATTATTATTATTATTATTATTATTATTAGATTAGACTAAATTAGACTATTAATATTATGGTGAAATATTAGTATTATTATTATTATTTTAGTAATAATTGTCAGTATCACCATTGCATTCTTTGTGAAAACAACTAGAACAGAGAAGAAGTCAAATGTTTTGTAAGAATGTTAAAGTGTGGTCCCGATGGTCTATAAGTGGTTATGAAAGATATACATGACTGAGATTGTGTCTTAATTCAAGAACAAATCAGTTACATATATTTCTAACTTACCCATGGTTTTCTAATGTTCAGTTAATATTAAGACTAGCCACTCTGTTTTACAAGCTTTGTGATGAAGTTTCCTGCAAATGGTGTAAACTTAAACATTTCACCATTCAAAAATAGAAATCCAGCGATGGATTGGCGCCCTGTCCTGGGTCTATCTGCCCAGTGCCCGAGACGTTCTCCCCTGGATGGGCATGGGGAACCCCACCGCGACCCTGATAGAGGATAAGCGGGAGATAATGAATGAATGAATGAATGAATGAATGAAAAATAGAAATCTTCCAAACTAAAACCACACTAGACTCATAAATTGAATTGACACCGAAAACGCACCAATGAATGTTGTCAAGATAGCAAAGACACACAGACACGCCCTAAATAAAGATGCAGGGTGTGCAGTAGATGGCTCGTTAAAACTTGCCAACAAAAAGCTCCTTGAGCTGCTTTTTGATGTTTGTAAAGAATATATAAACCTCCACAAGGTACTGAAGAGTGAGTATTTCAAACGTATAATAATAATAATAATAATAATAATAATAATAATAATAATAAAGCATAGTGGCTTAGTGGTTTAGCACGTTCGCCTCTCAGCGCTAGGGATTCCCGGTTCGAATCCCCATCTGGGTGGAGTTTCCATGTTCTCCCCGAGTCTGTGTGGGTTTCCTCCGGGTTCTCCGGTTTCCTCCCACAGTCCAAAAACATGGATCAAGTCAATTGAGTTCTCCAAATTGCCCCATGTAGAGTGTGTTTGTGTGCGTGTCTGTGTGTGTGAGTGTGTGCCCAGCGATAGATTGGCGCCTTGTCCTGGGTGTATCTGCCCAGCACCCGAAACGTTCTCCCCTGGATGGGCATGGGGAACCAACTGCGACCCTAATATAGGATAAAGCGGAAGATAATGAATGAATAATAATAATAGTAATTTGATATTTTGTGTATAGATTTTTTAAATATATATTTTAATATATGTAATATAATTTCAATAATAAAAACAGGCATACTAAGAAGATACCAATTATATATTAAGAATTGCCAAAATGACTCAGAGTAAGGGCTTTTACTGCCCACTAAATACATTCCTACACCTGACAACAGCACAAACATGTCCGTTTCAGTTTTTTCTCCTGGTTAAGGAACCACAACAGGAAAATTAAGCAATCATGTGGTACTATGTGCATGCCACTGTGGATTTCAGATTAACAAAACAGCGACAAAAGCTGAGATTAATGAGTCATCATGGCACCCTGCAGAGAGCAAAGTGAGTCAACTGCTGAGGAGGCCCCTGGCACTAAACATGGGACACAAATCCAGTACTGATTTGTTTTAATTCTTTCATCATTTTTCAATTTAATTAAGTATTTTTGTGTATACTTACTAGCTTTAAATGCTATTATTAATTAAGTATTAAGTAATGTTAGTATTATAATTACTTTAATGGTAATAGTTTAAAGTATAAAAACTGATTGTTTTATAATACATTTTGCATTGTTGTAACATAATGCTTTAACTGATTCTGCAAAAACCTGGATATTGATTTTCTTTTTATTTTTTAATTCTTAACTGATTGACTGATAGATTTATTGATTAATCGATTGGGTTGCTGAGTGATCAGTCATAGACTTGTGGTAAGGGAACCAGCCTTGCAAGCTGAAGGTCCCCAGTTTTATTTCCGGTCCCATTCAGTACTATGGCTGAAGTGCCCTTGAGTAAGGTACAGAACCCCAATTGCTCCCTGGGCTCCATATACAGGTCTGCCCACTGTTCTGGGTACGTGTTCTCACTTCACTCAGAGAGTGTTCACTGCACAGATGGGATAAATGTGGAGGACAAATTCCTCATTTTTTTTGTTTTTTGTTTGTTTGTTTTGTGCCTTGACCTTTATGAAATGTAAAACTTTTTTTTTATTGACTGTTTTAAATTCCTTTTTTGAAGTACATAATTTGACAGCATGCCTATGTATCATACATATCGTTACAATTACAGTTACAGATTTTTTCTGTCCCATGCTAACAGAATAATAGTTAAATGAAAAATAAATAAATAAAGTTTCATTCCTATTGAAGAATTAGTACATTGCAATCATGCCAACATTGATGTTATTATTAAGCTTTTTTTTGGGATCCTTTATGATATTGTCCAACGTGTAAAAGCAAGTAAATAAACAAACAAACACACACACACACACACACACACTTACAATCACAGACTTTTCACAGCCTAGATGAAAATGGCATAGGATTTGAATGCCAAACATTGGCAGGAAAAGGTTTTTTCCTCCTGTGGAGGTGAGGATTCTGATGCAAATTGCCATACACATTCAAAGCCATGATTACTGTGAGTCTTTTCTGATGACAAATTCTGTCCCATCAAATTGCATGGATGATTAATATGATGAAAAAAGTAACCTTTGTTGGATTTTTTTTTCAATACAGTGTATATCACTTACAACAATTTTGACAATTTAATTATTCCGTCCCAAATTGAAATTTTACAAAAAATGTTTGTGAATGTTTTGTTGGCCTGTGTTTGTGAAACAAACAAATTGAATAATTAAAATCCATGATGAGGACATTTGATAATTGGTGAATGTTGATTGAGTATGTGTTATGTAATGTATGTGTCTAAAGGGTTTTTTTGCTCTAGTCATAAAGGTCATGGCGTAGGTTTTTCTGAGAATTAAGTTTCCAGTGACGGAGCTCACAATGCTGACAAATCTTTCAGCACTATGACATTTTATTGCAGATTCACAGGGTGGTACATCCACATTCTGCTCCTTGCAGACATGTGCAGTGCACGATCCTGACTTTTTTTTTTTTTAACTGGTCCCGCATTTTGTTAGAAGCTGAGCGCCAGCTGCCAAAGGAGGTGTTCATCATAGAGCAACTAGGAGCAGGGGTTCCCTCTTGTGTCTTAGCATATATAACGTAGGTAACACCCTTAATATATTTTATTTATGTTTATGTAGGGTGTGCACACTCTTCGATTTATATACCCTTGTGAATGCCTGGTAGTAAGTGTGACGTGGTATGCTGAGGTATGCTTTTTGTGGATAGGGTTCACATGCAATAAGGCATGCGAGGGCATGCATTATTGTGAATAAATCATGGGAAAGAGGTGTTGTTAGGCATGACACTGGAGTGTCATTACACCTCTTTCCTGTGATTTATTCACAATAATGCACAACCTTATTGCTTTTAAACAAACACACTAATAATAATTTCAAAAAAATGATTCATGAATGTATTAATTGAAAGCATAATCATTAATAAACTGGTCTTCTGCTATGCAATCTAATCTGGTCTTGAACGGTGATCACTAAGTAACAGATTTCCCATTTCTTCGAAAATCAAATAATGCCATCTAGTGTACAAACTACAGAACACAGTTCATAAAAAAATATCAGGAAAATAATGTATTGTATATTACTCATTGATTTGAATGTAAAGCAGTCACGTTTGTGAATTATTGTCAGTAGACAAATGTCACAGCAAATCAGATTTAAGGATTGGAAATACCAGTTTATAATCTGAGATCTTGGTTTTATGCTATGCGTGATATGTAGATGTACTTTTACATAGAGTTTATTTTATATTGCCTTCATGATGCATATTTTTAATGTAGTTTTACTACATTACACAAACTATTATTTGTTGCTTGTATTTTTCTGTGTCATGTGAACACCACTGAGCAATACATATTAGTGTATGTAGCACTAATAGATATATGTTTTCTAATTGATCCATTAATTATCTTCCGCTTTATCCTCTATTAGGGTCGTGGGGGGTTCCCATGCCCATCCAGGGGAGAATGTCTCAGGCACTGGGCAGATATACCCAGGATAGGGCATATTTTCTAATTCCAAGCATTTATTTGTTTTACCTAAATTTTATAATTGATTGTTTAAATGTTTTCATTTATCCTGACTGTGAGCAAAGATGGTCGCAAATTTTGCCAAATGTAAGGCAATTTTACTCTGCCTGCTAAACTTTGATTAGCTCTGTTTTATTGAAACATAAGGTGTCTTGTACTAATTTACAGTGTCCATTAAAGTTAACTTGCTTTTAATGTGGTCTTTTAATGGGTATTTGAAGGGCATGTTAAAGGATATGCACTGATTTTGTAACTTTTTATAGTTTGGTGTAATGTTAGGGGTGAGGCCATGTAATTGCACATGATTGCTGTTGTAAATCTTTCTCTATTGTGGTAACATTAACCTGGATATTTAAATTGTACAAGCAAGTTTAACCACTAGCTTTCCATAACACTATCGTATTTAAAAGATAAATCATTCTATATTATTTATTAGCTGTTTCCATATGTGCTCGCCTTGTGTTTTGGGCTTACCCATGGTGACTAAAATGTGTAAAATGTACACTATCAAGCTTTCATAAAAAGCCTAAAATACAAAGTTGTTATGCTATAACAACTAACATTACAATATGGACAAGCAGTCTGTAGTCACTGCTGCTGTTTCTGGCTGTAACACACTGACTGCCCTTTTTGTCCTTTATCCTTGTCTTTCAGTGTGTGTCTGTCTTGTTCCTTGCTTGTGCTCTCTTGCTCTCTCTGATGTGCTTAATTGTGCTTTTAATTAGCCTTTTTTATAAAGCTACGGAGGTCAGTGCAAATTCTCTTATGATGGCTTCATCTTCTGCATGCAAAGTAAGACACTTTGAAATCTTCACACATCACTAAACCTGAAATAAACATTATAAAAGTAGTCTATAACTTTATTTGCTAATGATGTATTGAGGCCATTGGTATTTTATGTTCAGAAATTAGATTTTCACAGAAATAAAAACATTTGGTTTCATATAACATCTTGTAACATCACAAATATGTGACATCAAGTCAGGTGTACCTGCTCATCATACAAAGTCCGTCTCATGGTTGGAATGTGAAAGATGAAGCACACACCATTTAAAATGTGTGAGACTGATTCAGTATGCAGACCTATTTAATAGCTCAGCCTGTCCAATGCGAATGCCCACTTATATACATGTTACTCGCTGTATGTTAGAATCTGGTACCACACTGCTATACAGGTACAGGTCTGAAGGTTTCTGTTCTTTAGTCAGTGCTGCTATGCCCTTAAGCAAAGGCCTTTACCTCAAGTTGCTCCAGGACTATGGTGCCTGTCATTTCATATTCAGTCCAGTGGCACTGCATGTGACTGCATGCTTGTTTTGAATGTCTTTTATTTGTTTTTAAACATGTGTTTTTATTCATTCATTATCTCCCGCTTTATCCTCTATTAGGGTCACGGTGGGGTTCCCCATGCCCATCCAGGGGAGAACGTCTCGGGCGCTGGGCAGATACACCCAGGACAGGGCGCCAATCTATCGCTGGGCACCCACTCACTCACACAGACACACACTATATGGAGCAATTTTGATAATTCAATTTACTTGATTCATGTTTTTGGACTGTGGGAGGAAACTGGAGAACCCAGAGGAAACCCACGCAGACACGGGGAGAACATGGAAACTCCACCCAGATCGGGATTCGAACCGGGAATCCCTAGCGCTGAGAGGCGAACGTGCTAACCACTAAGCCACCGTGCTGCCCCATGTGTTTTCAAAATTGATAATATTGTTATGCATTAAATAATACTAATTTGTAGTTTATAGGTAAATTATTGATTCACACCAATAGGCAAAAAAATATAGGACATGCCCAAAGTCAAAAAATATTCATTAATTAAAACTAAGCATTTGTCAAAACATTAGAAATAAATAATCCTTAAAAAAAAAACTTACTATTTGAAATGTGTGTTAGCATTTAATTTAACACTACTCTTTGCTGCATTAAATGTTTGAGGTAAACTGGACAACGGGATGCCCACGTTGTATACAATTCAACTTGAAGTAACATTTTTGGATGTTCACAATTTTTCTAAATACTTTTTTTTTCCTTTAGTCATTCATATAAATTAGTCATTATTCTAATGTATTTTTATCAGTGTACATTTTTACCTGAAACAATTGAGGAATTTAAAGGAAATTCTTCTGTTGACTAGCTACTTACCTTAAGTAGTTTTATTAATTAATTAATTCATTCATTATCTTCCGCTTTATCCTATATTAGGGTCACGGTGGGGTTCCCCATGCCCATCCAGTGGAGAATGTCTCGGGGGCTGGGCAGATACACCCAGGACAGGGCGCCAATCTATCGCTGGGCACACACTCACTCACACAGACACACACTATATGGGGCAATTTTGAGAATTCAATTGACTTGATTCATGTTTTTGGACTGTGGGAGGAAACTGGAGAACCCAAAGGAAACCCACGCAGACACGGGGAGAACATGGAAACTCCACCCAGATCGGGATTCGAACCGGGAATCCCTAGCGCTGAGAGGCAAACGTGCTAACCACTAAGCCACCGTGCTGCCTGTAACGGGTGCCTAGGGCACCTGTTCCATGTTTGGTCATTTACTTTAATTAGTCATTTAGTTTGTTTAAATGTCTCTTTCTGTTCATTGGTGGTTTTGTGCACGTGATTGGTTTTTGTTTGTATTTATTTCCTTCTTTCCCTGTACTCGGTGCACTTCGGGGTTTAGTTTATGTTCACTCGTCGTACCTGTGTTTTGTGGTGTCTCTACACCTTTAAAATAAATTCCAATTCCCTGTTACCTGCGTGCCTGGCTCCCTTCAGCGCGTTTGAGCGAGACGGCTCTGCGCTTTCTATGCGCAGCTGCTTTATTCTCCGGGTAGGCGAGTGTAACATCACGAAGTGCCATTCATTTGGGGAGTCCAGAGCCCAGGTAAGCGCATTTAAAAAATTTTCTTTGCGGGGGCCGTATAGCATATAGCCTCGTACTCGCGGCGCCCTCCGTCGTGACCGCGAGTGCGCCGCTATGCGCAGCCCGCCGTCCCGGAGCCGTAAGGACGGCTCCGACACTGTGATACCGGAGTTTTACGACTCCGATGATGAGTTTATGTGGAGGTACGGGTATGAAGCGCTCCGTGCTGAGGAGGGCCTCGAGCTGGTCGAGGTCGTCGATGATGAAGCGGGCGAGTCATACCTGTATGGGCATATTCTGCCCATTCGTACCCTCCTGAACTCTGAGGAGTTCTGGGCTGATAGCCCAGTCCAGTTTGTAAAGCCCCCCGTCGTGAGATCCAGACGCGTTGCGCGCCGCCGGCGCGGAGCCAAGACGCGGCGCGCGCGTTACACGCCCGCCGAGCTCAGCACGTGCGCTGCGGGGCAGACACGTGACGCGGCCGCACCGGATCGCGCCGTGTCTGGATCGCGCTGCGAGGGGGCGGTACCGGAGTTACCGATTGTGTCCATTAAAATGGAGGAGTGTGCCGGCAATGGGGTGAATCCGGGGCAGTCTGAGACGGAGATTGCCCTGTTCTTTGGTGTAGCGGTGGGGGTGTACCTTTACTGTGTGCAGGATGGCGATCCCGAGGTGGAGGTCCACCCAGCGTGCGTGCCCGCCGAGGTCCACCCAGCGTGCGTGCCCGCCGAGGTCCACCCAGCGTGCGTGCCCGCCGAGGTCCACCCAGCGTGCG
>JAFMOD010000688.1:2362139-2375125 GCA_019802435.1 Corydoras maculifer | reverse complement strand
GCGCAGCCAGAGGGCGTGGTTCCCTCCTGACCCGCCGAGGCCGTCCACCTCGACATAAAGCCACAGGGCACATCCCACGCCTCATCCGCAGAGGGCGTCCACCGAACTGCGCAGCCAGAGGGCGTGGTTCCCTCCTGATCCGCCGAGGGCGTCCACCTCGACATAAAGCCACAGGGCACATCCCACACCTCATCCGCAGAGGGCGTCCACCGAACTGCACTTCCAGAGGGCATTTCCCTCACCTCGTCCGCAGAGGGTGCCCACCGAACTGCATAGCCAGTGGGCTCGAGGAGGGCGGAGGACCCCCCCCATTTCCCCCCGGGATTTTTATTAAAAAAATTTTTTTTTTTTTCTTTCTCTTGGTCGCGTCCTCCCTTTGCGCGACCGTAGGGGCGGGGGTACTGTAACGGGTGCCTAGGGCACCTGTTCCATGTTTGGTCATTTACTTTAATTAGTCATTTAGTTTGTTTAATTGTCTCTTTCTGTTCATTGGTGGTTTTGTGCACGTGATTGGTTTTCGTTTGTATTTATTTCCTTCTTTCCCTGTACTCGGTGCACTTCGGGGTTTAGTTTATGTTCACTCGTCGTACCTGTGTTTTGTGGTGTCTCTACACCTTTAAAATAAAATTCCAATTCCCTGTTACCTGCGTGCCTGGCTCCCTTCAGCGCGTTTGAGCGAGACGGCTCTGCGCTTTCTATGCGCAGCTGCTTTATTCTCTGGGTAGGCGAGTGTAACACTGCCCCATGTGTTTTCAAAATTGATAATATTGTTATGCATTAAACAATACTAATTTGTAGTTTATAGGTAAATTATTGATTCACACCAATAGGCAAAAAAATATAGGACATGCCCAAAGTCAAAAAATATTTATTAATTAAAACTAAGCATTTGTCAAAACATTAGAAATAAATAATCCTTAATAAAAAAATCCTTAATATTTAAAATGTGTGTAAGCATTTAATTTAACACTACTCTTTGCTGCATTAAATGTTTGAGGTAAACTGGACAACGGGATGCCCGTGTTGTACACAATTCAACTTGAAGTAACATTTTTGGATGTTCACAATTTTTCTAAATACTTTTTTTTCCCTTTAGTAATTCATATAAATTAGTCATTATTCTAATGTATTTTTATCAGTGTACATTTTTACCCCCAGAAATTCTTCTGTTGACTAGCTACTTACCTTAAGTAGTTTTATTAATTAATTCATTCATTTATTATCTTCCGCTTTATCCTATATTAGGGTCGCGGTGGGGTTCCCCATGCCCATCCAGGGGAGAACGTTTCGGGCCCTGGACAGATAGACCCAGGACAGGGTGCCAATCTATCGCTGGGCACACACTCACACACACAGACACGCACACAAACACACTCTATATGGGGCAATTTTGAGAATTCAATTTACTTGATCCATGTTTTTGGACTGTGGGAGGAAACTGGAGAACCCGGAGGAAACCCACGCAGACACGGGGAGAACATGGAAACTCCACCCAGATGGGGATTCGAACCGGGAATCCCTAGCGCTGAGAGGCGAACGTGCTAACCACTAAGTGCCGCCTTTTAGTTTTATTATTACCTATTATTTAATTTATTATTATATTATTATATTTTTCTAAATTCCTCAGAAATGCGCAAAAATCTAAATATTTTAATGTTGTGGGTTAACGTTGTTTTTGGCTGTCAGAATAATTCTAGAAGAAACTATAGCTGAAAAGCTGATAGCTGTACAGAATAAAAATTGGATTATTGGCATCTGTGCATAAAATAAACATGATATTATGAACAAGTACAACAGAATTATGCTATACATTATTAACTAGCCGAATGTTAAATAAATATAGTATATAAAGAACGTATTGGAATACATATTGCATTTTGCAAGGTAAATTATGAACACATGTATTGATATTACATTTTACACTTACAGCTTTTACCCTTGTATTAATGCTATTTACAGATTTTACAATGTGACAGGAAAAATGTTAGCCTATTTTTCCAGAAGGGCATTTGTAAGGTCAGGCCCTGATGTTGAATAAGAGGGCCAACAGCTGCAGGTCATCACAAAAATGTTGGATTGGGTTGAGGTCAGGACTTTAATCAAGTTTTACCTCACCAAACATACCCAACCATTTATTCTATTCAAATGCATTGTGCACTAGTGTGCAGTCTTTTTGGAACAGAATGAAGCCTTTCCCAAAGTGTTTCCAGAAAGTAGGCAGCAGACAATTATCTAAAACGCATTGAAATCTGTATTATTTACAACTGTGGCAATAGGGCAGGATTAAGTGTGCAGGATTAACACCTAAATTAAATGATTAAATGAATCAGAATCAGAAATACTTAATTAATCTCAGGGGAAAATTGTGTTGCCGTGTCCTAATAATTTTTGTCCACATGGTATGCAACATGAATTTAAAACCAGTGAACATTTCCAACATGGAAAAGAGACCAACTTGCATACATCTCTTTTGACAATACATTGAAAGCCTAGAAAAACTAACATCCTGCAAAGAGTATTGAAGAGTTTATGTAAAGTTGTAGTTTTAATGTTTAAAAAATATTTCAATCTTGTTGCATCATATCACAACCTCAGCATTTAATGCATTGAATACTAGAGTGTATTAGACGTTAGTTGTGCATAATGGACAGTTTATGTCTTGTGCACATTTTACTCTGCAAACTACTACATAGGATCTACTGAAAGTTTAAAATATACTGAACAAAAATGTAAACCATAAAAAATACGGCGCATCATTTGCATTTTGTCTACAGCATTTAACAGATGCTCGACTGGCAGAAGTCAATACATCAAACAATCCAGGCAACTCAGTTTTAAGAGTCTTGCTCAATTGCCTAACAGTGGAGGATTGGCAATGCTTGAAAGCGTTAATCTTCATAGCCCTGTATAATGAATACATACTCCATGGTATCAATGACCGCAGAGCCATTTCTGTCGTTATAGTTTGCTTCAGAATATATGATCACCATAAACAAAAGAACTGTGGAAAATATTTTTTTTAAGATTGTAGATGGAAATAGAGTGTTTGCTTAGTCTGTAAGAACTGCAAAAGGATGAGTAGAATAGCATTTATTAGAGGCTAGGTCAGGCCTTTTATTGCTGTCGGTATTAAGTTTTGATAGTTCTTTGAACTGTGATTGTACACCCATGCTACTGCCAATAACTATTGTCTATAATTTAGTTTTTCAAGAGATTGATGGCCTTATTTTTGCATTTTTTAGCAAACCATCAACTGCACACTCTTGCAGCTTGATTTAGGGCTTGCAAGTGTGTTTTTGCTATCTAAACGAGGGCAATATGTACTAATTCACTTAATTATGCACCAATAAGCATGTTTGAGAGCCTGGTCAGGACTGACTTTGACGGATTGCTATTTCGATGGCGCAATTTTGTGTTGCAACAACATTTTTTTTTTGTATTCCGTTTTTAGTTGTAGTAAAAGTTTGCATAGCTTCCAAGTGGCATGCACAATGGGTTTGTGCACTGCTGCATGTCCATGTGTGTGTAACAGGACTGTATGCAAGTGTGATTACAATTCGCAGCCAAGATAACAATTAACATCTGACTGACTTCTTTCTAGGTTGTTTTCAGTTAGTGGCATTGTCAAGATAGCAATACATTATAACTTAATGAGTCAGAAACGGTTATACTTAATCAGGATCATCTTCAGTTCTCTTGCTTTAATGGCTCAAGAATTTGGCAACAATAATATAAACTGTTTTTTCATTAGCCTGTTAAAAGCTTTGTTTAAATTAGATCCATCCCATAGGAGCTGACAGTGTAATAGTAGTCCCAAGATAGCAAGCTAAAATCATAAACTACAAGACAGTTTGTTTGACCAAAATGTTGCAAGTTATCACATTTCTCTTAATCCACTTGTTGCTTTGCTGCAGAATGTCTGCTGAGACATCTTGAAATTACATGTTTATAGCACTGTAAACATGTAAAGAGTCGTAGTTCATGTTCTTTATCTTCTCTCTAGTAGCTTGGTAATTCATAAAAAACGCATACTTAACAATAATTTGAAGGAAATGCAGATTAGGGCGGCACGGTGGCTTAGTGGTTAGCATGTTCCCCTCTCAGCGCTAGGGGTTCCCGGTTTCCTCCGGGTTCTCCGGTTTCCTCCCACAGTCTAAAAACATGGATTAAGTCAATTAAATTCTCCAAATTGCCCTATACAGAGTGTGTCTGTGTGAGTAAGTCTGTGCCCAGCGATGGATTGGCTCCCTGTCCTGGGTCTATCTGCCCAGCGCCCAAAACATTCTCCCCTGGATAGGCATGGGAAACCCCACCGCGACCCTAATAGAGGATAAAGCGGGAGATAATGAATGAATGAATGAATGAATGAATGAATGAATGAAATGCAGATTATCTAAATATGAGCAAAATAGGATAGCACATACATTCCTGTGGCTCTTGGCTGTCATATTTGCTCTTTATCTATGTTCTGTAAATATGAAAGGATTAGGTCATACATGACATTTGAAACTGACAATACTGACTATAGGAATCAATAAGTAAAAGTTTAACAAGAACTTGGTACATGACAGTTATATTGCCTAATCAAACCTTTAAACATAATAAATCTGTAGTAATGTTTGTCTGCTGAAAAAAGTATAATTTAATAATAACATACAATCCCACAGTCCAAACAGAGTCAAGGTCAATTTATTGCACTAAATTGCCCCATATAGTGTATGTTTGTTTGAGTGAGTGTGCCCAGTGATGATTGGTGCCCTGTCCTGTGTGTATCTGCCCAGCGCCCAAACACTAAATGAATAAATGAATGTTATTGTATATTAAAAAGTAATATTTTATATTAAATTTCTTTTTCCTTTTTTTAATTCCATTGGAAATATAAACAAATATATTTCAGACTCAGCCAATCTGAAAACCTAAAAACATTTGTATATTAATGCTATCAACTCAATAATGTCTGTTGAGTTTTTCTATATTCATCTGTATTGATAATTTTATTACATTTTTTCATGGTTTGCTGCATTTTATTCTGATTCTTGCTGTTGCTTACCGCTGTTTCTGATTTATACATATACTATATATAATTGACACAGTTTATTAATTCATTCTTAATACATAGTATTGAGTATTAACTTCTAGGTTTAAATTACTATGAACTGATTTGTTTCTGGCTTTTTCATTGTATAAAGCATGCTTGTAAATGTGATCATGCCTGACCCAATCACAAACAGAAAACTACTACTACTAGACAAAGGGTTAGCATCTTACTCCTCTACCCGCTCTTCCTTCCAGCAAGATTGGCATAATTGACTGTGCTCTGGTGCCAGCAGACACATGTGGCATGTGGCAGTAGCACATGATCTGCTCCCACTTTTTACCTGCATTAACAATGGGATTATAGATGAAAACTGAACGGTGATCCTTTAAATGCTCAATGTGGGATGGAATGGTGGCAGAGTGGTTAGTACAACCACCTCAGAGCATCCAGGTTCAAATCTCGATCTGGGTGGCTTTTTTATGTTGTTTCTCAGGGTTCTCCTGTTCCCACCAACAGCCAAAAAAATGTAATCAAGGTGAATTGGCTCTAAATTGTCCATTTTTTAATTGCCCCTATATAATATATGTGTATCTGTGTGAGTGTGACCAGCGATGAATTGGCACACTGTCCTGGGTGTATCTGTCCCATGCCTAAAAACATTCTCCCCTGGATGGGCATGGGGAACCCCCTTATGACTCTAGTAGGTAAATAAGTGGAAGATAATGAGTTGAGATGAGAAGTTCAAGATATTTTCCGTATTTCCTTAAGAGATTACAAAATACCATCACAACCTTGTTAGCCAAAGCAGGTACTGAATGATAACTTATATACTGGGTCTTCAGGCCCCTCCTAATTAAAACTTTAGTCAAGGATGCTTAAAGAACTTCTTAAAATCCCATACTGCTACAATATCACAATCTGAATACTGTTTCTATGTATTTAATAGTAGTATGATTTTATGCAAGTTTCAAGCTTAAAAGTCTTTTGGTTGCATAAAACCTCAAACATGATGTACCAATTGTAAGGAATAGTCAACCTATTGCTAACATTCATTCAACATAGCATTCATTAAAAAAACATCAAAATATATGAAAATAAGAGTAATCAAATTAAAGTTTCTTACATTGTATATTTTTTTTACAATAATGCATTGTCTCAAGGCATCTTTCTATTGCCTTAGACTTATTAATGCCCATAAGGTAAAAAAAGTAACAACAGTTAAAATGCTTAAGTATCCAAATCTAGAAAGAAGATGCCGGATAACGTTTTACGAGTAAGTATTGTATACTGACAAAATAGTAATAATAATAAAAAATAAATAAAATAAAATAAAATAAAGTAACTGCAGCTATACCATCGAGAGCCTCCATCCTTTTCTAACACCTGTCAATAGAACCATATGGCTTACTTTGTAGAATTGTTTAAACCCTTAAAGCTTGTTTTTAGAAATAGACCATGAAATTACACAATGGATTTTAATTGATGACAAAATATACTGCTGGTTACAATAAAGGTTATCCTGATTAAAGGGACAGTGTAACAACAATAAACAAACATAAATTATTGAAATACATAAAACATTTAGTGGCACATGCCCCATGTCCTAGTGAGAAACAGGGAGAATACATTGCAATTAAAATATGATATAACTTCGTCATATTTTATTCCTAATAATTTTATAAAACAATTATACAATAGTTATATTAATAATATGATTATATTTGTAATAATAAGTGTCTTTTATTCACTGATTGATTAACCTTAGCTTAATCCTCTACTAGGGTCCCAGGGGGGATTCCCCGTGCCCATCCAAGGGGAGAACGTGTCGGGAACTGAGCAGATACACCCAGGACAGGAAGTGAATCTATCACACACTTACATATACAGACACATGAACGCACACGATATGGGCATTCAATTTACCTTGAATCCATGTTTTTGGACTGTGGGAGGACGCTTAAGTGTTAAACAAAAGTATTGGGACATTACAGCCCGAAAAGCCTTTAATTCCATTCTAAGTTGTTTCCCTCTTTGCAGCTTTCACTTATTTTTTTAATTGATTTTGGAGCTTGCTTTTATACACACATGGCAAAACGACTAAAGGAAATTAATAATTGAGAGGGTTTCCTTATACTTTTGTATGATTGCAAATGCTAAAACTGGAATTTTCTTTCTCCAGGTCCTCCAGTTTCCTCCCACATTTCAAAAACATAGATTCAAGGTGAATTGGCTGCCCTAAACTTGCCCCTATATAGTGTGTATGTCTGTGTGAGTGTGTGCGTATCCAGCGATGGACTCTGACATGGGTGTATCTGCCCAGCACCCGATGAGATTGATGGTTCAAATCCCATGTTCACTGAAGTTACTAATGTTAAATGCAGTACTGCCCAGGGGACAATTATATGCCAAGTAGAAGACATTACTGAGACTATGTGGAAACCCCAAATCTCTCTATTAATCATATCTCATCCATTAATTATTTCATTATCTTCATCTTAATCTTCTAGTAGTGTTGCAGAGGGGGGGGGGGGTTCCATCCAGGGAAGAACGTTGCAGGCGATGGACAGATACACTTAGGACAGGGCACCAAGCTATCGCTTTGCACACTCACTCAAACAGATACACACACTATACGGGGCAATTTAGAGCATTTAATTTACCTTGATTAGCATGTTCGCCTCTCAGCACTAGGGATTCCCGGTTTGAGTCCCCATCTGGGTGGTTTCCATGTTCTCTCTCTATCCGCGTGGGTTTCCTCCGGGTTTTCCGGTTTCCTCCCACAGTCCAAAAACATGGATCAAGTCAATTTAATGCTCCAAATTGCCCCATATAGAGTGTGTATGCGTAAGTGAGTTTGTGCCCAGCGATAGATTGGCACCCTGTCCTGGGTGTATCTGCCCAACGCCAGAAACTTTCTGCCCTGGATGGGCATGGGATACCCCCCCTCCCCTCCTCTCTCCGAGACCCTAATATGGGATAAAGCTGAAGATAATGGATGGATGGAATTTACCTTGAATTCATGTTTTTAGACTATGGAGGAAATCGGCAAACCCGGAGGAAACCCACCCAGACACGGGGAGAACATGCAAACTCGATTGGGATTCGACCATGGAATCGCTGAGAGGTGAACGTGCCAACTAACCACTAAGCCACCATGGCGCCCCAGTTTGATAATTATTAAAGTTCAAAAACACATCAGACAGGATGAACCTCGTGCAGGAGGAGGTAGCTACGCCTACGTTTTGCATGCTTGATTTGTAAAGAACTTCGATCAGTTGTCAGACACACGTATGCCTGGCGCTGCTGAAAGAATCCGACTCGCTGACGTTTCAGCAGCAGTAGAAGCAGCAGCATAGCGCCTCGTCTCACATCCACCTGCATATGAGCTCTCTCTCTCTCTCTTTCTCTTTCTCTTTCTCTCACACACACACTCACACACGCGCGCGCGCACAGCACTCAGCAGCATCCGCGCACAACTCACCCGGAGTCTCTCCGAGCCGCAAGTTAGAGAGATGCTCCCAAATCGCCCGTTAAAGTCGAACCCCATTCGATTGGCTTCGTTATAACGAGACAAAGATTTGTTTGCTTTCTGGAATACACTCTTTACTTTGCTAATGCGATAACCCCGCCGTTTTATGGAAACGATGTGGACCTTACACGACTCAGTTGGATTGCTTTTCTTTTCCTGTTTGTCCATCCAAATCGGATTTTCTCTTCAAGGTGAGCGCGGTGTAACCCGACATCATCCTTAGCGCGTTCCCTTTATCGGAAAATATGCGGGTTAGTCGAACGACTTTCTGTAGGTAATTGCGCTTGATTGATGTCTCGTGTATTTTAGGAACTGTTAGGCGTTACTAGTGATGAATCGAGTGAACTGCGTCTTTCTGGTAGACATCAGAGTAACAACTGTTGATTTGGATGAACTCGGTCGGCGGAACGTCGGGCATCAGGTCGCTTCTGTGATCGCGACAGCAGGCGCCCGAGCTCCGCTCAGTTCTCTTTAAACGCGGGGAAATAAACTTTGAAAAGGCGCAAAGCGCGACCTGAATCTCAAGTTGGTTAATGTGCAGAAACGAGGCTCGTTTGTGTGTAAAACGAGATCTCAAACTGCGGCAAAGACGCACACGCCACGCGTAAAAAGAGCGTGCTTCTTTTGCGCCTGGCTGTGTGCGCGCTTCGTTTCAGAAAACATTTTAAAGGTATAAACATGTTGCTAATTCTAATTCCTTCTGGTGGATAAGTGAGAAGCGCGTCAAATCGGCCAAATAGCCTCCTCTGAGCTTTAAGCGAGGATTCTTTTATGCGCGATGAAGCCTACAGCTTGCCGTGTGCACAGAAGTCTGTGTAATAAGTAATGGGGGAAAGGAGCATCAGCGCAACAGACCGTGCTTTGTAGTGCGCATTTGCGATGGCTGATGTATAGACGCCTCTGCTTCGCAGGCAGATTCACCGATCTGCCCTCCAACATCACAGCCAAAGAGGGGCAGAACATAGAGATGGCGTGTGCCTTCCAAAGCGGCACCACCTCTGTTTACCTGGAGATCCAGTGGTGGTTCATCCGCGCTCCCGACGAACCTAGAACGAGCGAGGAGGAGGAGGAGGGGGACGACGACGAAGAGGAAGAGACCGAGGTAATCAGGGCTTTTTTTTCCCCTCCTGTCTCTAGAAGATGAAGAAATGATGTGGCACTGATTGCACAGTGTATAATTTGAAGGTATTCCCAGTTTACCAGCAACAGTGCTGGCCTCTTCTCTAAATAAAAACAAGTTGTTTTAACAGCTATGACAGTTTGACAACATGCTGTGCTGTGGAGACTTTATCAAAGTGATTGATGCTGAGTGCAGCTATTTTAATTATTCATCATGTTGGACACAGGATAAAAGTCAAATATCCAACACCATTTTAAATTTCGAGCACAATTTATTCCTGGTAGGTTTCAGTTCTAGGGACAACCTGTACAACCCACCACGTTTTAGGCTTTAAGGAGGCCTAGAGCAACTGTTTCCCCCAGTCAATAACTGATTTTATTTAAAGTTATTGCTGTTGTAAGGAAATGGTGTGCAATATTTTTGATATGTGCCATATAATATAACCAAAAATGCTATTTTAGCAGTGCTACATTTCTGCCCAACAGTATGCAATATTAATATTTAAAGCCAAAAATGCGATAGTCATGTAAGTATTCATTTACAAACAGCTTTCGCTATAGGTATTTTTTAATAAAATTACTGGAAAGATTTGTTCGTAGAATTCTGATCCACGAATAAGCATTTTTTTCATCTGATTTGGTTTCAAATGTTAAACGGAAAAATGGAATTCTTTGGCTAGTGAAAATGATAAAAAATTTCTATTTACATACACACAGTTACATATACATAAGGTAAAGCATTTTTACTACTAGAGCGACTTATAATATAATATAAATATAAAATGTTTCCACTAAATCTAAATCTCACTGGGTCTTAAGATCCCTGAAGATTTGCCGTGACACACATGCTCTATGGCAACTAGTCTCATTTAAAAGGAGAGGATGTTGGACTGAGGCATATCTGGAGATGCCATCTTAGGCTTCGGGCAGGCTTATTAGGGATGGCATTGGCTGAATGACAACAAGTCTGTGCCTGACAGAATGTGTCATTGTAATTTCATTTCAAAAGGAACTGGTTCTGACAGATTGGTGACAGAATCCCAGGTGCATTGTGGTATACAGAAGTAGAGTATGTCACATTAAATGCCTTTTGAAAAACTAACTAGAATCTGCATCAGGTCCCATCATGTTGAAAACTGAGTAATGACTTGACTATGTGAGGCACAGATGTACTTAACCTTGTCACAATGCTTCATAATCACTAAAAGCAATTGCCCTTGCGTGTTGTGACTTTCTACTAAGCCGTTAAAGCTTTTATTGTTGTTGTTAATATGTTGCAATTGCACTCACTATAGTTATACCAGTGTTTGTTTCTGCTAAGTCTACAGTCAGTTAGTGTGCAGTTGACGCAATTGGCAGTTTGTCATCACTGACAACAAGCACAGTTATGCCTTCTTTGATAAGTGCTGTTTACTGCATCCATTCTGCACAATGAGAAGGTGGCTGCTTTTGCTCCGCAGAAAAATCTGCTTGGATTTAACACTGCCATTACTGCACTATTGTTGTCGTTCATCATGCGCATATTGTCAAGGCTTTGATCCACAGCTTCTATCAATTTCAGATAGGAAATGAGAATAGCTGTTGTAGGGTATGTGCCATCGTTTGTAGAAACTCATTCCTTTCAGAGCAGCATGCTTCAGATGACAGACAGCTGTGTCCCTGATGAAACAAGGCTTTCACAAAACATGGATTGAAGAGGGATCCTATAAAATGACGTTATCTACATTATAAGATGGGTGAATAAGGCAAATGGGCTCTGAAATGTTACACTAAAAGCACTCACCTTTGAAGGGTGTCCATTAAATTGTGAATATAATTTTCGGTTGAGCATGGTAAAAATGGGAGGCAGATTGCAGCATCGACAGTACTGCTAAATCAGAGATGGCATAAATACATACAAAATTGAAAAAAAACTTTTTAAACTTATTTTTGTATTATTACAGTTTATCAGTAAACCAATTTTCACCTTTGGCTTAAGGATGTTTATAAGTATCTTATTCAATGTTATTTTTGTATTCTGATTGTGTCCAGGGGTGGCACGGTGGCTTAGTGGTTAGCACGTTCACCTCTCAGTGCTAGGGATTCCCGGTTCGAATCCCCATCTGGACTGGAGTTTCCATGTTCTCCTGTGTCCGTGTGGGTTTCCTCCGGGTTCTCCGGTTTCCTCCCACAGTAGAAAAACATGGATCACGTCAATTGAGTTCTCCAAATTGCCCCATATAGAGTGTGTTTGTGTGAGTGAGTGTGTGCCCAGCGATAGATTGGCGCCCTGTCCTGGGTGTATCTGCCCAGCGCCCGAGATATTCTCCCCTGGATGGGCATAGGGAACCCCACCGCGACCCTACTAGAGGATAAAGCGGAAGATAATGGATGGATGGATGATTGTGTCCAAGGCAAATAATATTATCACATAATAACAATATATAATGATAGAAATGTTATTAATTAAAGTTTCCCTATCACAAATGGATCACACAGCAGGATATCTTAAAGGATGTTTCGAACAGTGCATGAAATCCCTGTCACTCAGGCGGTCTGTATTTAGATTATCTTTTCATTACTTGAATTTAACTTTGAGTTTGGGTTGAGACGTTACTAACAGAAGCTCTCAGAACTGTTTTCTCTCTATTGGCTTATTTCAGTTTCAAACGTTTGTATTCTTTTGGTTTGGTATCAACTGCATAATCAGAAATACCATTAACATGCTCACACTTTTTACTGTGAATTTTTTTGTCCATCAGCTGCTCTGTTCACACATGGGCTCAGTCGAGTCGAGGGACTTAATTCTAGGGGACTGGCAGGATAAAGTCTCAGAACAACTGATTTGGACATATGCATTCACACATGCTGCCCAGCATGATTATGACTAGAGAACTTAAGACTTGCAGTGCATTGTGAACGAAGGTTTAACTTTGCAAATGTCTTTACACCTACACATCAATGTTCAAAAGACACTTTTTTTACACTCATGTTTTCATTTGTTGTCATTTAGACTGATAACTGATCATTGAAATTACAGATTTTAATTTAATATTTTTAATTACAGTATTTTAAGCCGTGGCCAGCATGGTGGCGTAGTGGTTAGCACATTTGCTTTACCGCACTGGGCATCAAAATTTAAATGCAGATCTGTGGGGAGTTTCCATGTTTTCCCAGTGTTCTCATTGGGCTTCCTCCGGGTTCTCCAGTTTCCTCCCACAGTCCAAAAACATGGATTGAAGGTAAACTGTATGATCTAAATTGCCCCACACAGTGTGTTTTTGTGTGTGTGTGTGTGTGTGCAAACCCCCCCCCCCCCCC
>JAFMOD010000688.1:2333802-2355931 GCA_019802435.1 Corydoras maculifer | reverse complement strand
ATATATATATATATATATATATATATATATATATATATATATATATATATATATATATATATATATATATATATATATATATATATATATGGGGTGCAGGGTTACAAAGTTATGTAAAGAAAAATTTCATTAAATAAAAAAATGCAGGATGTTAAATATATGTGCAGGAGTAAGGATTAATGGTAAATAGCAGATTTTAAGCAAAACCCTTTTAAATGTGTGTATTTTAGTCAGCTATTTGCGTTTTGCACTACAGAAAAAAACATAACTTTTATTACAAATTAATTTCATTTGATTTATTTCCATTACATGGCAGATACACATATATTTGCACATACTGACAGTTTATCTTGTTTATATTGAAATTTGAGTAACTAGATCCCTTACACAAATTTTTTACAGGACCTTATCTGCCCAACCCAGGACTTAAAACCAAGACCCTCGTGCTGTGGAGGGAGCGCTAATCCCTTGACTTCATGCCACCCATGGTGATTTCATCTATCAAGAAAATAGTTTACTGTTACACTGTACTCTAAGCAGAGCTGGGGAATACTGATCTAAAACCACCATTAAAATATCTATAAAACCCTAGAGCTAGAAGTTTTTCTCAAGCAATAAAGTCTGCGGCAGCATAGTGCTTCGAAAATGGCCAACTGCAGCCACACATCCCTCAGTTGTGGTTGCATCTATAGAAATCTTCTATCCCTATGCTGTGTGCTAATTAGCTCAAAGCAGCTGAATCAGAGCAGGGACATTGTTGGACCTTTGCAGGACGCTCATAGCAGAGCATTATAAGTTATGCAGTTTTCCTGATTAAAGGAAGAATCATGAAGTATGATGCTAAACCCCTGCCTACCTCTATAGGCTAAAGCCAAGGGCTGTCAGTTGCAATACCCTATAAGAAGTCCCTGTATATACCTGTAAATATAAAAATATAACCTAACAATGTTTTAGATTATTGAATTACATTATTTGAATTACTTTTTTATTAATTTATTATTATTTTATTTTTTCTCTAAATAATTTATTTTGGCTTGGTGGAGTTTCCATGTTCTCCCCGTGTCTGCGTGGGTTTCCTCCTGGTTCTCCGGTTACCTCCCACAGTCCAAAAACATGAATCAAGTGAATTGAATTTTTCAAATTCCCCCATATAGGGTGTGTCTGTGTGAATGAGTGTGTGCCCAGTGATGGATTGGCGCCCTGTCCTGGGTGTATCTGCCCAGCGCCCGAGACGTTCTCCCCTGGATGGGCATGGGGAACCCCACCGCGACCCTAATATAGGATAAAGCGGAAGATAATGAATGATAATTAATTTATTTTGGGGCAGCATGGAGGCGTAGTGTGTAGCATGTTCGCCTGGGAATCTAGGTTTAAATCAAATCTAGGTGGAGTTTCCATGTAAAGTTGGCTGTTTGAAATTGCCCCTATACAGTGAGGGAGTGTGTGCGAGTGTGAGAAAGTGAGTGAGTGTGTGTGTGTGTGTTTGAGAGAGAGAGAGAGAGAGAGAGAGAGAGAGAGAGAAAGATAGTGTGGCCAGCAGTAGATTGGTGCTCTGTCCTGGGTATATCTGCACAGTGACCGAAATGTTCTCCCCTGGATGGGCATGGGCATGGGCAACCCCCCACCCTCCCACCCTATGACCCCCTACTATAGGATTAAGCAGAAGATAATTAGATGAGAGAAGAACTTTGGTTTTCAAACCTAAAACTTGGTATTATCACTTCATCTCTTAATTTGTTTTGGACATTGGGTGGAAATCAGAGCACGCATACCCATACCCAAGAATGCCGATAAAAAATACAGGAAAAACAAGCAAGAACACAAAAATGACATTTCCTGCCTTACCTACTTAGCTCAGTACTTCGTAGCTGTTAGGCGAATTGTGAATTGTTTGACCACTCATCTGTAATTGTGATTTATTTTATTTTTTTGTAGTTGAACGGTATATCATTTTTCATTTAATGTCATCAGGCAAACTAGATGGACACCTGGATTTAAATGGTACAGCGATAGGCTGACACTTGCCCTAACCCTGGTTTACATTGAAAGCGTAATGTTAAGATTTCTGCAATACAATTATACAGCTTATACTTAAATGTCTCAGATGGCTCAAACAAGAAGAAAAGAAATCAATTCAGCTTGAAAGAAAGCTTACAATTTATGTTAATGTATATATAATTTTTCTTCTTTTTTATGTGTAAAGTTTGAGAGTGAGAGAGTATGTGCACATATTCTAATCAATAGATGGTTTTCATCCTTCAAAAACATTGTATACAAATATCTGCAGTATTATTTGTATTTATGTTTGTGTACGAATGCTGCAATCTTAATTTAAGATAATTGCGCAGATGAGACTTTTGTTATAAAGCCGTGGTCTGTTGGACAAAACGCCTTTGGAATAAGTTATAGATGGATAAAGAAAATGTGTGGGCAGGAACACAAAATGTGGGGGGGGGTATATTCACTGAGCATGCACTATAGAGGAAAGATGCCAGCAGCATAGTCCAATTCAATTTACTAGATCAAAACAAACGTTGTTTTCTTTGAAGACACTGGGCATGAGGGCATCCAATTAGTGAATAGCTTGCATTTGATCCACACCAGTCCCTTCAAGCACATGTCTCAAACTGTTCTTGCCATATGTGCAAATGTATCTGTCCACCTTGTGCTGTTCTGGATTGCACAGGGTGCCAACCTGACTAATGTGAAATGTCGATTGATTTAACTGGTCTTTGCTGCAATGATTACCTTTGAATACCATCTTGTGTTCCATAATTCTGTCACCCCCACCCCGTTTACATGTCAGATTTGTGCAATTGGGTAATTAGGACCACACCAGATTAGAGAAATCCTGAACTCAGCTTGAAATTAATAATGGATTTGTAGTGATTAGGATCATTGGATGTTTGGGTTGGGATGTTCTAATCTTGTACTAAATCCACAGGATTAGAGTAAGCACGTGTGGTAAGCATGCACATATTGCAGAAAGTGGGTAACAAAGAATTTTGCCTTCTATAATAACACTAAACTGAAAAGATATTTTCCCTCCTTTTATAGGTCTTTATATTTTAGGAGGCAAGCAATGCATGTTCCAGCCCTGAGCACAAGTGGAAAATTGCACTCTCGATATTAGTTGTGACAAAAGAAGGGAACATATGCATTTTTAAAACCACAGCAGTATTTTTTTCTTATTGCTTGCCAATTTGTATATTTAGTTGTTTAAAGCAACATGGGTAGGAATACAAATAAAAATCTAGTAGCTAGTGAATTAAGTAAAGGCACCACTTTAAAACACATGAAATTAGATACCAATTGTGTAATAAGGAATTCTGTAATTTGTTAATTTACTCAAATCATCAAAAATCTTTTTTTTTTTAGTATTTTTTATAATTTCTGTATAATAAAGGCAAAAGCTGTGTGTATGTGTGTGGATTACATTTAATATATTGTATACTCATTACAACGCCAAGAAGCAGCTCAGGGGGCTTTTATTTTTGCAATCTTTGGCAATCAGTCAACCGCAAACCCCATATGATTAAGGGTCAATGTCTCATGTGACGACGTAATTCATTGGTAAATCTTTGAAAGCCTAGTGCGGTCTGAATTTGCCGGATATTTACTGTATCGGCGCAGTGCGACCGATTACGTGTACATTAATGTTTATACCCTTTGCAGGAAACTTTATCTGAAGCCCGGGCCACATGGCTAGTGAATAATTAAACATTAAATTGTTCAAATTGATGAACACACTCAACACAGCTGACTCAACAGAGACAGGGGCCTGTTTACAACACGTTCACACCACCTTCACATTTAATCACACTTCTTTATTTTTTGTTAATTTAAAGGCACCCATTGTTGCAGTTTTGCAGGTGGAAAATTTGCCCATTCTTGCAGGTCAGTGAAGTTACAAAGTAAATCTGGTGTAACACATGCAGAAGTCCCAGCAAGTTTGATTCATAAATGAGGTTATTGAAAGCATTATTATTAAACTGTTCTTCTGTGATGTAATCTAGACCAGTTTTTAAAGTAAATGCTGATTGCTGAGCATCAGGACTACCATAAAATACTACCATCTAATGGGCAAATTAAAGAACGTAGTTTATAAAAAAAAAAAACATCTGAAAATATTGGATTGTATTTCACGCAAGGCGGCACGGTGGCTTAGGTTCGAATCCCCATCTGGGTGGAGTTTCCATGTTCTCCCCGTGTCCGCGTGGGTTTCCTCAGGTTCTCCGGTTTCCTCCCACAGTCCAAAAACATGGATCAAGTCAATTGAGTTCTCCAAATTGCTCCATATAGAGTGTGCCTGTTTGAGTGAGTGTGTGCCCAGCGATGGATTGGCGCCCTGTCCTGGGTGTATCTGCCCAGCGCCCGAAACGTTCTCCACTGGATGGGCATGGGAAACCCCCCCGCGACCCTAATATAGAATAAAGCGGAAGATAATGAATGAATGAATGAATGCAGTTCACGCAGTGAAAATAATGTGAAGTGGTCAGAGGTGTGCATTATTGTCAATAATGTCATGGCTGGACAAATGGCTCAGCCAATCAGACTTAAGGACAATTAATCCATGCCAAAGCCACTGATGCATTCCTGCCATTATAGATGCTTTTGGCACTATTCAACAGCATTTTGAATGGGTTTTTTATTTTTTGAATATAAAATCTGTTCTGATGCATTTTCCTAAAAATCTAACTGAAAACCTGGACTTGTCTGACAACAGAATATGTTTCAGTTGCACTTTATGTTAAATGAAAATCTATAATTGCTGTGAAAATTTCATATACTGCTCCCTTTTTATAAAACACAGTTTGAAATGCGGCTTTCAACTGAATTAAGTGACCATTGTGACTATGTGACCATTGTAACGTAATGCTTTCTGAAACAGTACGTCCTGTGGGCTTGATGGTTATTCACAAAGGTTTCTAAACTTGGTCTTTATGCACCTTGTTTTCCAATCTTGATCTAAAAAACATTATCTTTAAACGGACTGTTATTAAAGTTAAAGTTAAGTGGTGACCACAAACCATCCTTGCAAAGATTAAGCCTTTGGTGGATGATAATTTTATACTTCTATCCTGATGATCTCACCTTGTTCCAGTAGAACTAGAAATTGTGTACTTGTATTTGTTTACAGGTAACAAAGAAACATTATTAAAGAGCATTAAAATCTGTTGCCATGGTGCCTGTTAAGTGAAAATCAAATAGAATTAACAGATGACAGGTTTTGTATTGAATTATTTTAAATGCAAATTACAGTTTAAAAAAATACATTCCTTGATTAGGGTTATTAAAATTGCTGTGTTATGTTTTTATAATTGCTGTTAGATACACATACAAATTGGCTCCTTCAGTTTTTGGTTAAGGAAAACCATTGCAAACTCTCTGAATACCCTTCAGCCATTTGCTATTATAAAATAAGTTAAAAGTCATTTGAGCCTCGGAAAAGGACTATGGATGTCGGTGTGCAGCCGTAAAGGAGATGAGTGCCCGCACATAAAAGTGGCATATTAGATTAAATACAGACGACTCTGTGTGATGTGTGTTATGACTTTGACCCCCTTTTGGGTTTAGCCTGATGCCCTTTGCTCTGCCAACGGGTCTCTTTTTACCCGTTTCTGCAACCAAATGAAATGCGTTCACTTAGGAGGGCCTTTGCTCATGCAGCCCGCTAAAATGAAACTGCCACACTGTTTTGATTAAGGATGTCGATTTGAAGCTGTAATTGCCACTGCGCCTCATTGTGTGAAAGTCGTTTTCAGAGGGTAGGAAAAGCATATTGTATTGCATGGAAGCCGATGAGCACTGATTAAATGGTATTGTGTATGTTTGTCGGTTTTAAGCAGCTGTGTTTCACAAGTACCGTGTAAATAAAGCTCTTCAAAGCTATGAACAGTTAATGACTTAATCCAGTCACCAAATGGAGTGATATTATTCAGTTCTAAAGACTGTATACATGCATGCAGTGGCAGTTTTAGCCTACTAGCTGCACTGTTAGAAATGAGCCATGAGTGCCATTATTACACCCCCACCCAAATACTACACACTCACCCAAATAATTGAAATAATAATTAATAATATAGATTGCATAAAGAAAACCTTTATACTCTATTGTATGCATTATATATGCAAAAAATACCAAATACCAATAATTTTTTCATGCCTAATGTAAAGCACAGAGTTGGCAATATTATGTTATGAGGATGCCTCTCTTCAAACAGAAACTCGCCAATGGATTAATGAAAGCGTTAATGCAGTAGATTATATCACAGAAAAATCTAGACAGATTACACAAGTCATATGGCAGACAAAGCAAAATGGGTATATGATTTTCATGTAAATCAACAATAACCCTAAACCCAGTGTCAAAAAAGTGATTGACATAAGAACCGAAACGGGGATGTCTTCAAGTTGCCTAGACAGATCCCTGGCTTAAATGTAAAAGAAACTTTTATTGTGATACTTCCCATCCTCCGTGGCTGGAAACAGATTTTAGCAGTAGGCAATAATAACGAGCACACCCGAATACGCACTAGGCATCAACACCACTAGGAAGCGATTTTGAAGTAAGCTTTTCAGCACACTGTTCTATCCAATGATTCAACTGAAGCTGAATCACATCATCGAGCTGATAAAGTAAAATGTCAGAGTGAGGTGTCAACTATGTACAAATGCATTTAGCTGCAGTTTTATATATAAAAAGAACAACAATTAAATGTTTTTTGGTGGGTGTTAAATGTTACATTTTGGTGGGTGACTTTAGTTTCCTTGTTGTTATTTTTTCTTTGTTGATTACTTTTAGCTGGTTTATATAATTAAATTATCACATTCATGTTCTGATAGATTCTAGATGGATTTTTGTAAACTTTATGTTTCCACCAACATTTCAAAAGTGTGGGTCTTCTAGGATGGTGAGGGAAAAAGACCCAAATGGGTCAATATATTTCTGACCTATTTTAAGTATGCAATGGTGAAATATAATTTGTAAGTTGCTTTAAATACAATGAAACCAACACTGGTGCAGTGATAGAATGCAAATACAAGAAATTCAAATATATTACTTTCAGCCATAGAACAATGCTTATATACATTGCATTTTGGGAGTGTATTAAATGTACAGTACAGTGCAAATCCAAATGAGTGTTACTGTGGCCGCGGTTGTGCTACAGAGTGAGACATTTAATCCATATGTTGTTTGTATTGAAATTTTGTAAGATACTGTGTACAAGCTGATTTGCTATTTCTTGTAATAGTAAGAATTTGTTTGGCAAGTCAAGTCAAGAGCACTCTATAAATTCTTACTCTATAAAATTTAAAATTAGCAAATTTCCTTTGTTGCTTCAACACAGATTATATTACAACTGTAACCGTTTTGCCTTTAGCGCAATTTATATTTGTTGTGAATGTATCTGATGAATAGAAATTAATGCTTCATCAAATGATGACAACAGTTTATCTGAGCAGGCTGAAGCTTTTTTTTACATGGACAGGTTTGTTTTAAGCTTTCTTTGAACAAGCTTTATTAAAAAGGCATGTTGTAGTGTCTGCAATACAACAAATTTTACTTTTACTATTATTTATTTATTTTCACAAAACCTAATGCAGGATTTCTTCAGATGACAGCTAAGGTAAGGCATATTCATGTAAACATACTAGGAGAAAAAAAAATCCAACTGTATACATTTCAAAATCCATAGCCTGCTGCTGTTGCTCTTCTAACACCTGATTCAAATCCTTTCATAAGCTGAGGCAAAAGTGCATCATGGAAAAGAATGAGCACTGAGGTTTTGCATTTTTATTTTATTGTATTTATTTATTTATTCATTAAAATATACTCTACATGGAACAGCTAAACTGGTTTAAAATTTCTACATTCTACATGTGTCATCCACTCTATATATTTTTATTACTTTATTTTATAAACATATTTACAAATTTTTTGTAAACCATAGAAGCACAGCAGATTGTTGTGTTATGTTCTTTGTGAAACAAGTATGATGTGGCTGGCTGGCTGGCTATATATATATATATATATATATATATATATATATATATATATATATATATATATATGCGGCAGTGCTGCTGTAGTTTCATTTAAACACCTCCTCGGGTTTGATTCCTAATTGGGGAGACCAAAGGTCCTTTCAGTGTGGAGTCTGTGTAGAGATAGATATCCATCTTATCTCTGTATATGTTTACTCCAGGGTTTACTTTCCACAAATTATAAGGTCTGCAAGCATGTAAATTGTAGAATTGTCCCTATGACTGTATCACATTGCTTTTTAAAAAATAGGTAATGATGCCATTTAGATTTTAAACAAACAAATGAAAAATACTCATTAGCTCCATTGTTTGTTATTTCTTAATTTAGTGTGCTGCAAATTCATAATCATCATAGAGTTGATGAGTGATAGCAAGACAAGCTGAAGTGCAGAGAACTGTGAGTTCAAACACATAATACTGACACATCCTGATCGTCTTACGCCTGTCATAACAGACTTAGGAAAGCTATTAAGAAAGAAAAAAAACACAGCTTACACATTCATAAAAACCCTTTTATGTCAACCATAAGCCCTCAAGTGGCAGGTCCAAATTTAGCACTTGTGTTCAAACCTATACCATACTGTACCATAGTTGTAAATATAGTGAGCAATGTGTAACTCTTCGTAAAATAATTATTCAACAAAAACACACTACTTCACATACTAAAATTGTTAGAATTATTTTTGTTTCTGTTTGTTAAATCTAGAACATTTCTATTTATAGGACATATGACATCAAACAACTATATAAATGGATGTTTTTTATTGACATCACCACACAGCCCAATCTGTTCCATTTGCGTGACCTGAAACTTTTAATAAAAGTGTTTTCAAAGGACATTTCCTAACTGTGTAGCACAAGTCTTTAAAATGCAGCAAGTGTGGCAATGTCACCATCCTTAGTTTTATTGCAGACCACAGCAGATCCACTGTTTACAAAAAGCAGCTTTGTGGACACAAACAAAAAGTTTTGGGGAAGGCCCAATTTTGTTTCAGCATGACTGTGTCACACTCCACAAAGCCAGGTCCATGGTTGGGTGAGTTTGGCTTTAGAGAACTTGACTGAGCCACACAGAGCCAATATCACAATCTCTCAGAAAACCTTTGGGATGAACTAGAACAAAGATTGAGTGTCTGCAAAAACAAAAAGAAACTTGTGGAATGTTATAAAAATTCTATAGGTGTAGTGTGTATGTGTGTGTGAAATGATGGCGAGAGATAGATAGATTGGTAAATAGATATATAGATAGATAGATATTGCATTGCATAGATGTATCAGTAAAGTCTTATGTACTGTATTGACATATTTTGGGAAGGTCAATGGGCAATTTAAAACCTAGGACATACATATTGCCAAGGCATAGAAAAGAAATGTGCTTAAGGGAAGGATATGAACCGAAACCATTCTGAATCCAACCACAATATTTCATTCTGGGCTGTCAGTCTTGGGTAGACAGGATGTCTAGTTCAGGGCTAAAGCCATCAATCATCTTGAACTCCTCTCCCATCATTTTCATTCCCATCTTCAGGTCATAAATGACCTCTTACAGAGCTAACATTGCACATTAGCTGATGTATTGTATTGGACTAGTCCACTTTTTACAAAATCCAAATAGTTTTAATGCTATGAATTTAAACATTATTAAATCTGTAACACATTCATGAATATTGTTATTATATATAATGTTCTAAAACTATTTCCAGTAGTGTTCATTGATACTCTTATATTTGCTAAATGAAAACAATAAAAAATTTGCTAAATGAAAACAATAAAAATATATACCTGCAACCAAATAAAACTTCCTAATTGTACTTTTTGTTTATTTATTTAAAGATACAAGTTGTTACAGATTTTTAAACTTATAATTATATATATGGTCATCATTCTCTGATTTTCCTTTACAAATGCACCATACATTTTTAATAGAGACAGATCTGGACAGCAGGCAGACCAGTGAAGCACACACATTCAATATCTATCGCACTGATGTATAAGGATGCAGATTGAGACCTAGCATTGTCCTGCTAAAAGATACATAAAGACAGTGAAGCTTGACACCAGTGTATGTTTCTCCACAATACTAATATAATCTTCTTCACCAATAATACCTTTACATACAGTAAATGCAGACCACCTATCTTAGGGCACCAATGTACCACTGTAATTGCAGATTCTGTTTCATGCATATTGTGTCATAAATATATCTTTTTTTTTTTCTTTTAGTATCCAACACCTCAAAAATAAGCAATGACTTGCCTGACCACAACATATTTCCACTGTCTTTTAATACATCTCAGATTTCTTTGTACCCAGGGAACCCTTTGCATAATACAGAGTCATGTTGCAATTTTTGATGCATTGACAAGTTATGTTATGTGACAGTAATTTTCTTAAGTTCTCCTGAGCCTGTGTGTGTCTATATCCATTATAATAGCATGATGGTTTGAAAATCAATAGCACCTTTGGACTCAATGGTCACATATGCTTTGAAGTGATTTTACCTGATTTTAGCTTTTATACACTACATTTTTTTTAATATATTCGAAGATTTTTCATGACATTTTGAACAGTAAAAATTTAAATTATTTGCAATATTATGCTAAAGCACATTGCTTTTAAACTGACAAAAAACTTTCTTACAGTCAGGCACAAAACAGTGAACCATGATCCATCTGTACTTGCAAAGACTAAGCCTTTGGTGGATGCTCCTGTAATACTTTAAATCTTAAAGACCCTTACTAGTTAAAGTGATAACCCTGGAACATCACAAAAAACATCACACTTCTAACAATTAACTTATTAAATGTACGATCAACACATTGTCCATGACCATAAAACTTATTTTACCTTAACATACCTATTTTATATAGATATATTTTATAGATATACTATCAGACAATGAGACCAGCTTAAAATAACCAATAGATATAGTCATTCGTATGGTAACCTTCATCAAACAGACCACTAATAATACTTTTAGCCTCTGACATTAACTTTAAAAAAATCTACAAAAAGAGAACACCAATCATAAACATTTGAAGATTCAGAACATTTATATAACACATAATAATACATCCAGTATTATACACAAACACATATATTTAACAGACTCAATCTTTGGTCCTCAAAACATATAAAACAAGCCTGTTAGCTAAAACTCCAAAAACAAACGTAAAACTCTCACCGGTTGATATAGAAATCCCTTGGTAGATCTGAGGCCACATTACTGGTTCACAGGTGTAAATGGGCAAATAGTGTTTTTTGTCCCAAATTCGTCAGAAGCTGAAAGTCCAAAAAACAATCCAGTGGTAAAAAGTACAAAGGTCCAGGCTCCAAACAGCAGCAATATATATGTATATATATATATATATATATATATATATATATATATATATATATATATATATATATATATATATATATATATATATATATATATATATATATATATTTATTCAATATCTCCTTCTACTAAAAACAATCAGAGCAAAGCAATCATAAACAGAGACTGAATGCAACCAATCACAGAAAGTTACCAGCATAACATGTTAGCTGCAAACACAGCATTACATTTCACAAGAAACTTGTTAATATTTTAAAATGTCAACAATCAAAAATAACAAAACTCACATCAGTAAAAATAAAATATATGCTGTGCAAACAACTCTCACCTACTTCCTGTTCCTATGCACTTTTTTTTCTCTATACTACCTCCTTGAATTAGGAGTTATAGCCCTCCTGAAGGTCTGGCGTAGTAATGCAATTAGTAATGCTTTTTCCACCACAGCATTAAATAAATAATAATTACTATGACTATGACCGTTACAAGGTGTCACTTCCATTAAAATATGAGAGGCTCTCAGAATATTAAACATGTTTTTTGAGCGATGGAATGTCTGTGATAACCACTGTGCACTCCAAAGGTGTGTTCGATTTTTCTAGATTGTTGATTGGGGGCACAAATTGGGTATGAACACTAAAATCAGATCAACATTTAGTCTCTAAAATGCAAACCGAATACATTAATGGACGAAAACTACCAATACATGAATCAGGGTAAACAAATAAAAAATATATGTGTTTTAACATAAATTGCAATTGACATTTGGATGTGTGATTAATGTTAACTAATATAATGTTATTAGCTATCATTATCCATCTTAATAACTGATATAGAGCATGTACTGTACCCCTAATAATTGACTACAAATTGTATTTAGTGTAGAATAATAATGCTAACTCTTTGGGATTTATAAAGTATCCATCAAACCATCTACCCATCCCTTCCTCCATCCCTCCATCCCTCTATTCTTTTCCCATTCCTCCCTCCCGCCATCCACCCACCCCACCTTCTCTTCAATCCTTCCTCCCTCCCTTCATCTATCTATCTATCTATCTATCTATCTATCTATCTATCTATCTATCTATCTATCTATCTATCTATCTATCTATCTATCTATCTATCTATCTATCTATCTATCTGTCTGTCTGTCTGTCTGTCTGTCTGTCTGTCTGTCTGTCTGTCTGTCTGTCTGTCTGTCAAATATTTTATTAGGCAACACACTGATGCACCTGGGAACTATTGAATCAAAAGAAATTATTAAATAAATAATTGCATCTTGTGTCTACAGTGGTTTAATACTGCTAATCCAGTAGCTATTGTTGAACTGATATATAAAAGCAATAAAAAACTTGAGGTTGTGTTTTATCGCAAATAACATAACGGTTATAATGATTTATGGCACTCACCTGTGGCTCATGTCTGTGAGCAAACCACAGCCGTGATGTTATTGGCTTGGACTAGTACGATGCATTTCAAACTAGTACAATGCAAAGCAGATTAAAGGGTTGGCTGTGAGACTAGTGAAGTAGAGCCTTATATAAAAAAGCAGGCAAAGTGAGTCAGTGAAAAAAGGAAAAATACAAATTTAAACACCTCACAGGTTTTAATGCGGGGCTTTGCCCTTTCCTGTTCTTGAAACCTTTACTTCATTTCAGACTTAAGACATCCTCTTTACCTGCTTATTGGCCAGCTGTCCATCTTGACAGTGTGTAAAATTTCATCACGGAGCCAGGGACAATGTGCTTGGTATATTGCTGTTCCTGCTCCTCTTGTGCATGAACCCAGACATCCACAGTTGCTGATTGGGTAAAATACTATTGGGATATTTGGTCTTACAGAAATATGTAGTAATACTATTAAAAACTTTCAGAGAAAAGGCAGTTAGAGGTCTGTGTGAATATATGTTTAATTAATTTGGCAAAAGTAAAAAAAAAATGGTAGAAAATAAACTCCACTTTTATTCCAGTGGTAATGTGCAAGGTCTTCAAATGTTTCATTTAACTGTTTTATGTTCATTTACATTGTCTAGTTACAGGTGGAGAATAAACAGCTGGGATGCAATCATTATCATTTGTTATTCTCCATACTATACTTCTCCATAGTATACTAAAAAATGTACTTTGTACTTTGCAGTAACAATGATTTGATGAGAGGGGCTGCTGGAATTTTAAACAATGTAATGTTTGTGTGTATTAAGCAACTATTATTAATTTTAGGTTCTTAATAAACCTTTATAAAAAAGTTTTAATGATGATATACCTAATACCATTATCTAAAATTGGATATGAAGTTCCTCAAACACAGGGGTGGCCAAATGGACAACATTCTGTAGTGTTACCAATGTACATTGAGATTTTTTATACTCACATTATAAATACTCCATGCCACAACTCATCTTTGAAAAACTTTTTTTACTCTCCAAACACTTTACTATATACTATATTACTATAAATCATACTTTACTATAAACCTGGCAAAATGATTAGGAGTATTTACTTATGATAACAATGAAGTTTTTTTGTGCTTAGTTTTTGTGATTTTCGGCTTAGTTGATGTATTTAAAATGTTATAATGTTAAAAGAAACAAGTAAGTAAAGCAGTGCATCACAACAGAAATGGCCAGCATATTGCACTTAATATTAAAAGCCACCTTTTTTGACACTCTCTGTCCACTTCATGAACTCCACTTAACAACAAATTGCAGTGTGTGGTTCTTGATTTACAGACTTTATTTCATCTGGTTTTCTGCAATCCTTCTTAACCCTTTGTTATATCCCCTGATCTTTGGTGGTCATTACCAGAGGTTCAACAGATTGTGAAACTCTTGGATCTCATTGGGCTCATCATTTTTCCTTTAATTTATTTATCACAGAAAAAGTAATGGAACACAACTATACCCAGTGATAGTTCTATGACAGTAGAACTACAAATTGTAATGTGGTGTATGATAAGTAAAGCTGATCTAGTGAACCATGAGTGTCAAAAGTAGAAGGTAGTTTTAATGTTATGGCTGTTCTCTGTAGTTCTGTGCATAGACATCCCTAGATAATTCACTGGAAATAATGAATAGGTTATTGACTTCAGACACAACCAAGCAGTGATAAATGCCATGGACTTTCCTTCACATACACCAAACCTATACCCCATTGAGCAATGGACTGTCAGCAATCTGTCAGACCAGTTCTTCCAACTTTAAGTATTTCTCAATTGTCCCTGAAGCACTGAAGCAATTTGGCCATCAAACTGAGAGACTGGATAGGACATATCCACCCACTATTTAAATAAGCTAGCTGTGAAAATGCTTTTCTATGTGTTTGTAGTGAACTTATATTTGGATATTATTCTAAGAGCTGCATAAAATTCTAAATTGGGGTTAATGAACAGATACCTGGGGCTTTTAAGTTCTTTTCATGTAAATGCAAAATACATTCACTGTCCACTTTATTATCTATATATTTTAATTTTTTACACTCTTTGTCTATTTCATCATTATAAATTATAATAGAATAGAATTAGAATATAAATATAGATGCACTCTGTAGTTTACTGTTTACTGAATGTTTTTCGCATCCTTTTTTTGGTCTGCTTTATGCTGGTCTCTAATGGTGAGAGTAATTTCTCAATAGACCAGGTATTACTTTTATTACTTTTTAGATATTACTATTAGGTCTTTCTTTGTCCAGATGAGCAGTGGGTCATTGGCGTAACAGGAGACACTAAGTTGCACACCACAGGGGAGTGGGTGAACTACATGCACACACAGACGACGCGAACCACTGTAGCTTTTATTAAAGTAGTGTTTAAATGATTCTTAACACTTGCGTTGCTCTTATGCAAGTAGATCAGACTCAGTCCCGCGGCTGGATTTTGTAAGTACCTTAAGAGTGACTTCTGGGCAAACAGTAATAAAGGATAAATTGATAACTGTCATATCTTTGATTTTACATCTACAAGGTGAAGCAATAAGGTGGATGTTTCAGAGGCAGCAATGATGTGTTCATGCATCTGTTTGTGAATGGAGAGAAACACTGGGAAATTAAAAGCAGAAAACATACATGTCTAAGAATGTAAATAATCAACCTACTTTGAAAATGTCACCATGTATGACACGTTAGAAACACTTTACTCTGTGTCCCTAATAATTAAATTTGAATTAAATATATATTTTTTATCCATAAAGCCTCAAAGTGCATTATAAGTGAACACAACTCCAGCAGCACTTCTGTGTCTGAACCAGTTGTAATTGTGCAACAAACAAATTGTGCAACATTATATTAGTGTCACTACAGTGAGAATATTGACCTACCATCAAAACAGTACTTGATCTGTGGAGTCTTTAAGCTCTGTTTAACTGTATGATACTTGTCTATTTTAAGGCTTTATTTTCAAATACAGAAAATAGAGCTTACACGGTAAAAAAGAACACTAGATTGTAAGTTGGTTGGTTTTCAAAAAAGACATAAAAGGAAAAAAAATGTCTTGAAAGCTGAACTTGTATATGCCCCATTTACAACAAGGTTGGAACTTGAAATGGCCATTGTAAACACATACTTTCATTTACTAAGTATATCATCTGTACACATCTATTAAATAAAGCCATTCTTTAGAAATCCATACAGACCAGTTTAAATTCAACAGGATGTCATTTTGGCCTTTTCTATTTGTCTATACTGTCAAAAGAAAAAAAATCAATTATATTTGAACTTGAATCATAAAGTGAAGTCTAGCTTTTCAATAATGCAACACTTGGAGTTTTTTGATTATCAACTTAAAGAGTACATTCTCTTTTGATGTAGTGTGTTGCTGACAGGCAGTAATAGAAAAGTGCTTTACACTGGTATGTGGGTTGCCTTGGTCAGTATTCAAGCTCTGTATTCTCTGTCTTGTTTCATAAGGTACTAGTCAAAAGTTTAGATACACCTTTTTGCTCCACGTAAAGTTCATTATATCAGTTTCACTTACCATAAACATGAACTTTTTAGTTGTACAATTGTTGTACCATTATAAACTGTACTCCATCACTATATAGAGAGGCAATTTAGGTAGAGCAATTTAGAGCAGCCAATTAACCTTGAATCCATGTTTTCGGCCTATGAGATGAAATCGGTGAAGACCCATGCGGAAACAGGAAAAACATTGAAACTCTAACCTGATTGGGATTTAAACCTAAATACCCAACTCTTTGAGGCGGATGTGCTAACCACTGAGCTGCCGTGCTGCCCATGTCACTGAAACACCTTTACCACATTAGTGCAATGCAACCTGAAACTGTATTATGCTAAGACAAACAAGTCATCTGAGATGGAAAGACAGCAGTCATGTTCTGTTGTAAGATAATCTTAAATTGTTTTGAAAGAAATCAACATTGGATTCTATTTATACCAAGGTAATAAAGACAATTTGTCTACTTATGACATTCAAAAAACAACTTCTGTGATGACATGGGGTGCATCAGTGATCACAGCATGGGGATGTGCACACAGTGTATTTGATAGAACCATTAATGTTGAGGTTCAAATTTGAATTTTGTAGACATATTCTGTCACTATTACCAAGAACTAAATTGGAAGTTTTGTTCTCATTCAGCAGGACAGTGTCAGTCTGCGTTCTTCATGAGTTACAACAGTGTGACTTCATAGACATAGAGTTCACATGTTGCACTGGCCTGTCTGCAGCCCAGATATGTTTGCTATTAAATATATATAGAGCATCATCAAGAGAAAAATTAAATGACATTGACCACAGACAGCTGGGCAAGTCTTGTTTACAGTGAGAATAATAAAAAGATTATAGTCATGTATTTCATCTTTGTGTGCCTGTTTTACTGAAACTGACAGTATTCTTAGAAGAAAGATCAGTCCATCACTTTATTACGAATGTGCTACATAAAATATTTCCCAGCAGCTTATTAAAGTCTTCTAATAATTCTGAGAGATGGCATTCATTGTGACCCTTCTTGTCTGTTTGATCAATAATGCATCACATACCCTTTATAAAAAAAGTCAGGTTATCAAGTGTGTTTCTATTTCATTTCAGCATGTTGCTGATTCAAAAGATTTAATTCTAGTTAAACATTTTAAAGCTATTTCTTCTAAATATTTTTGTATGATATTATACAAATTATCATGTCAGTTTATATATAGTTCTTACATTAATCTGGAGGTTTCACACTTTAACATGCTTCCTGTACAAGTTTATATTAGTTTTATTATTTATTTTATTTTAATATCTTATTATATCTTATAATCATCTATTCACCTACAATTGTTTATACACCATAATTAAAGTACCTTGGATTGTGTACAGTATGCAAAAATGGCTTGTTTGGTTCCACATTAACTATTTTAGTAGTAACACACATTCAGATTAGTCAAAAAATATAAATCTACTGATATATGTGTATTTAGACTAGTCATGAAACCTTAAAATGATTTCAAGGGCAGAAACAATTAGCACAACTACTTTACAGCAAGAAGGTCCCAAGTTTGATTCCAGGTTGAAGTAAACAAAAATTCTTTCTGTGATGTCTACATGTCTTCCATGTGCCTTAGTGGGTGTTCTCTTGGTTACCCTGTTTGCTCCCACATTTCAAATACTTCTATCTTAACAAATAGTAGCTATCCTGTATTTTTTGTATGATTTTATTATATAACAAATTTAGGCCAAAAGAAAGGCAAAGAAAACCAAGCCAGGATGTAAATTTTATCGCTTTGTAGTAGAACTGATTCCCTGATGTTCATAAACTAATGGAAAAGCAATTTTTTTCTTTTTAATTGGTTCATTTCTTATTTTTGTGTGCATGCATATATTTAGGCTAAAAATACACTTATAGTGCTCTGAATTAAGCACCAGATGGGGATTCAAGATTACACAACTACTATAAATTATTTATTGATTGTTCTGAATTAAAACATAATTTAAAAAATCTAATACTCATACGTCACTGGATAATTCATTTGCTCTGCTTTACCCTAATTATATGGCAAAAAATATATAAGATTTTTTGGAACAAATGGCAGAAAACATAGACTTTTAATTTTTATATTTTGTTTACTTAAAAAAATAAATGCACAATTTCATTCATTCATTCATTCATTATCTCCCGCTTTATCCTCTACTAGGGTCGCGGTGGGGTTCCCCATGCCCATCCAGGGGAGAACGTTTCGGGCGCTGGGCAGAGAGACCCAGGACAGGGCACCAATCCATCGCTGTGCACACACTCACTCACACAGACACACTCTATATGGGGCAATTTGGAGAACTCAATTGACTTGATCCATGTTTTTGGACTGTGGGAGGAAACCAGAGAACCCGGAGGAAACCCACGCAGACACGGGGAGAAAATGGAAACTCCACCCAGATGGGGTTTCGAACCGGGAATCCCTAGCACTGAGAGGCGAACGTGCTAACCACTAAGCCACCGTGCCGCCTTGCACAAATTCAGTTTAGATAATTAATTTCCCAAATAGATGGTTATAAAAATAAATACAGCAATTCCCACAACAATTACTATACTATTTTATGGCAGATTTCTTGTATGGACACTTTTAATGTTGCACAGTAAATAACATTTTAGTTGTATAGTCAGAATTAAAAGCAATACAACACTGTTATATCACAATGATGAAATAAAACCACTTGTATGCAAAGACAAAAAGATGTTAATGTCATTAGCATATAAAATGTTAACCATTAGGTACTATCTATATTTAAGAACCTAAGTTTTACCCTGATGAAATGAGCTTGCCAGGCCTTTCTTGGTGATAAAAGGTAATTATGGTGTCATAATTGCCTTTAAATGTATATCTTATTGTGAAAGTATTTGTAAATATGCTTCAGTGCATAGTAACTCTTCATTAGCTTTTACCTGCCTCAAAAATACAAGTTTAAAGCATTTTACATTATTCAAGTCTGTGTTTTGCAAAATTGCAGATGTATCCACATTTGTTTTATTCCACAGAGCATTAGGGTCATTAAGCAAGAAATGTGTATGTTTAGCATATGTCCACTCTAGTGTGGTTCATCTGGTCTTGGGGCAGCTAAGCTCCTGACACTGCCATTATAATTTAGTGTCTGTGCTCAGTTTTGCATAAACAAGACAAATTGCAGAAACAGAAGACTATGGAGGAAAGGAATATGCAGCCTTTATTTGTTTTCATCCTGCCATCCATGTAATTTAAAACTCTCTCTCTCTTTCTCTCTCGCTCTCCTTGAATATATATATATATATATATATATATATATATATATATATATATATATATATATATATATTCTGCATCTATAAATATATAAATAATAAATAATATATAAATATATAAATAACCATGGCTATGTATTAACACATTGTCTGTATTTTAACAAAAATAATGTCATTCTTTTCAGTGACAATAATATAATAGCCAGCCCTTAGAGCTTTATGCATTATGCATATTGATCACTGGGGCACCTTTTAAAAGAAGCTAATCTCAGTGAACACAAGGTAAGATTGGATGTTTTGAATGAAGTGGTTTATTGTAAAAAGCATCAGAAGTGGTTTATTATTAACACTGGGGATTTGTGACTTCAGGGGAAGTGATGCATTTACATTTTAATGAAAAATACAAAATAGGATATAAAAATAGGTCATCAATTTGGTTTGGTTCATAGTATGTGCCTTTGGACAGACTTGTTTTAAAATCTGTGAATGTGCTGTAATTGGAAATACAAAAAAGTCAACAATTGAAACTTGTGAAAAAAATTGTGTGAATGGTTGTAATGGTTGTGATGGTAAGGACCAATGGTACGGAGAATGACTGGATATACCAGTTTCCTTTTTGCTTCATTATTATAAAAGTTCAGTTAGTAATAGACTTTATGTCAAAAGTAAAACTTATTCCAGAACTGTTTCTAAAATGTGTTATAACTGCATACTCCTGCACCATTAAAATGTGTACCAATTTTAGCACTTCAGTAAGAATGACCTCAGCTTCAGATGAACATCTACATATCTTCCTAATGTAAACCAGTGTATATTTTTTATTCAAACTGCTTTTGGTAAAAAAAAAAGGGTTTCTTGATGCATTGTGACCTCATTAACATGTTTAATTCAACCTTAAAGCACTTCAATTACAGCCTTAAAGCACTTCAATTTAGACACTGACACAAAAGACATTTATATTTTGTGGAACAAAAAGGCAGGTAACAGTATTGTTTCCGTAGTCCCTGTGCTGAAGGATACAGTGCAGAATGGATTTATTGTTTCAGTGTGAGGTTTGAGGATTTTTTTCAAAGGTTTAAGTGGTGGTCAAAAGAAAAACACTTAAACGTGGAGGCCTCCAGCATGAGCTCTGAATTCATAGTACACATGCAGGGATAAAACAATGAGTCTGGTGAGTTCACCACACATGATAACTTTCTACACTGACAGAATTTTTAGATTATCGTTTTTCCTCGATTTTGTACTTTTCAAACATAAAATATCTAAAGAGTAAGAAATGATTTTTAAGTTGTCATATATCCCTGTGACTGTTCTAATAAATCAGCAGTTCCTTTAGCTGTCAACGGATAAAATGTCTGTGCAAAATGCATGCTGTTTTATTTTGCATTAAAAAGAAGGTACAGTGTTCTTTGAAGAATTTGCATACTGTGTTGGAACTGTGACTTGCAAATGAGAATTCTAGAGGATGATAATCAAGAGATGAAGGGAGTGAACTTTTGGAAAGAGCTGAAAATCATGAAAACCTGAAGGAAGTCTTTTATATTTAAATGCATTTTTTTATTCTAGATGGAGCTGATACCAGAGCCTGACCCAGATGATGAAGGAACGAAAATAAGTGTAAGTCTGAGCTCTTAAGATGTTTTAAATGATTAAAAATATGGTTACATTATATTAGGAATCTAAAGAAATTAGTAACAGTCTGTAAAAGTACTTAAAGATTGCAATGCATTTTCTCCATAGACAGTCAAGGTCCAAGGCAATGACATTTCCCACAAGCTTCAAATTGCACGAGTTAGCAAGAGTGATGAGGGTCTGTATGAGTGCAGAGTGACAGATGCCAACTATGGAGAACTTAAGGAATACAAAGCCCAAGCCTACCTGAAGGTAAACGCTACGGTACGCAGAGGACTCATTAAGAAGACTTCGCCTCTGCATCTGACCAATAAAAAGCCTCGTAAGAACAGCTCGGCCTTAGGCCAGGACAGCAACAGAATGAGTTCAGACCAGCACTCACATTCCACCTCTACCTCGCAGGCATCTCAGTCCAAACCAGTCAAACACAGCACTGGATCAGGTAGGCATGGCTCTCTTTGCTCTTGATTTAAGTACATGAGTATTTCTAAAAATTAAAATAGACATAATATATATATATATGGGCGGCACGGTGGCTTAGTGGTTAGCACGTTCGCCTCTCAGCGCTAGGGATTCCCGGTTCGAATCCCCATCTGGGTGGAGTTTCCATTTTCTCCCCGTGTCTGCGTGGGTTTCCTCCGGGTTCTCCGGTTTCCTCCCACAGTCCAAAAACATGGATCAAGTTAATTGAGTTCTCAAAATTGCCGCGTTTAGAGTGTGTCTGTGTGAGTGAGTGTGTGCCCAGCGATGGATTGGCGCCCTGTCCTGGGTGTATCTGCCCAGCGCCCGAGACGTTCTCCCCTGGATGGGCATGGGGAACCCCACCGCGACCCTAATAGAGGATAAGCGGAAGATAATGAATGAATGAATATATATATATATATATATATATATATATATATATA
>JAFMOD010000688.1:2316441-2333243 GCA_019802435.1 Corydoras maculifer | reverse complement strand
TATATATATATATATATATTTGTTTCTTAAAAAATGTTATGAACAGAAAAAAAAAAATTTGTCATTGTAATGGCAAGTGTGCAGTAGTTTCTCCATGCCCATCCAGGGGAGAAAAATTTGTCAGCTGTTGTATAAAATTGTATGCATTCTTTACATCTGCTCTTTAATTTAAAATATGAAGAAACCCTTTTGTTTGTTTGAAATACAATTATTTTTATCATCAAATATTACAAATAAATAAATAATCATGGTATGTCCAATCCCTTGGCCAAAACCTGGGTGATGACCTGAATACAAATAGGAATCTTAAAAGAGCATTATAGGAGAAGAGATGTTATCATTGCAACAAGAGGCTGCACACTTTACTAAATGAAAATTATTATTTCATTCATTCATTTGTCTTTATAACATCTTATTCGATACAGTGTTGTGGGTGGGCAAAACTCTATTATAAAAAGATGGCCTAAGGCAAACATTTACACATTCTAAGGGGAATTTCTTCTGTCCAAACCTACTTGCATGTACTTTGGAAGATAAAAAAGTCCTGGAAATCACCCATGCAGACATATGAAGCATGAAACTCCACAGACAGCATGAGTCACACAATAGGGACTGAAGACAAGAGTGCAACAGCCAATCATTTAACCTAATTAGATATGTTTTTGTTAAAACTTAAATGCAAGACAAAATGAATAAAGACAAGAGCACATTTTATTAGCCATTCTGTTCATATATGCCAACAGCACAATACACTCTTCTCAGTGTTCCTTAAATAAAATATAGTAAATTATCCAAATATATCAAATCAATGTTTTTAATTGACACTTTTATGGGAAATAGACAAAATTTACTTTGATCTAATAAATTACCCGATTGTATAAATTAGTTCAATTCCTCTCTGTAATAGTTAATGTTTTCCTACTTATGGTTAATGATGCGGCGGCACGGTGGCTTAGTGGTTAGCACGTACTCCTCTCAGCTCTAGGGATTCCCGGTTAGAATCCCCATCTGGGTGGAGTTTCCATGTTCTCCCTGTGTCTGCGTGGGTTTCCTCCGGGTTCTTCGGTTTCCTCCCACAGTCCAAAAACATAGATAAAGTCAATTGAGTTCTCCAGATTTCCCCATATAGTGTGTGTATGTGTGCGTGTCTGTGTGCGTGTGTGCCCAGCGATAGATTGGCGCCCTGTCCTGGGTGTATCTACCCAGCGCCTGAAACGTTCTCCCCTGGATGGGCATGGGGAACCCCCCTGCGACCCTAATATATAGGACAAAGCGGAAGATAATGAATAAATGAATGAATGAATACATAGACCACTGGATTGTAGATAAATGAAATAATAAGCATTTAATAACTCTGACAACAAATTATTGGTTTATTGGTAATTAGCAAGTCAATTCCAATTCCATCCATCCATTATCCTCCACTTTATCCTCTACTGGGGTTGCGGTGGTGGGGTTCCCCATACCCATCCAGGGGAGAACGTTTCGGGCGCTGGGCAGATACACCCAGGACAGGGCTCCAGTCTATTTCTGGGCACACACACAGCACTCTATTTTGGGTAAATTGAAGAACTCAATTGAGCTTGGTCCATGTTTTTGGACTGTGGGAGGAAATCGGAGAACCCGGAGGAAACCCACGTGGACATAGGGAGAACGTTGAAACTCCACCCAAATTGGGATTCGAACCAGGAATCCCTGGTGCTGAGAGGCGAACGTGCTAACCACTAAACCATCATGCCGCCCAGGAAGACTATTCAATTTATTTATTTTTAAAATTCCATAATGTGCTTATAACACCTGGTAGTAAGTGATCAGTTTTCAAAATCAAAATTAAAACTATTGTTTTTAATGGTTGTTTATCAACAGGGATATTAAATTCCAATTTTCTGACCAGTGATTAATTGTTAGTACTATTAAAGGACTAAAACTTTGCTTTATTTATTATATTTGGGAATTTATTTCCTTTTCAAAATAACTGAGGTTAATTCACTTGATTGAAAATAATTTTTGTTCCGTATTCTCATTTGGTATGTTATTATTATTTATTTTTTTTATGTCCTGCAAGTAATGCAAGCCATGTAAACTATTTTCAAGGCTTATTATATGTATGCATATGTGTGGACAAATAATGAAAAACAGCAAACAAGGTGGTGTGGGTGACAGTGAGTTGTGGGAGTGATTTGTAATAGACATGTATCTGCCTAGACGTGTATCTGTCTAAAAAATGTTTATAGGATGGTGGTGTGCTCTGGTTTACAGCTTAGGGACAGTGGCACTGACCAAAAGGCAAAAAAGGAAGCCAGAAGAAGGAACTCTTATTGGAAAGAACGAGGATGGAAAAAATTAGGAATTTGTTTAAAACAGGACAGCACAGGTAGGATGTTTTGGAGGCAAAGATTTGGAGTGGAGATTTTGGAGAGTTTGGACATGTGCAGATGAGGGCTGGTGGTCATATTGGCTAAAGGATGCTAAGGTTGGACAGGAAGAGGAGAGGATGGCTAAAAAGGAGGTTTATGGATGCTGAGTTGGGGGAGATGCAGCTGGTTGGGGTGATGGAGGAGCATACCTAGGACAAGGCAAAACAGAAAATAAAAAGCTGCTGCACCGACCTCTTATGTGAACTGCCGAAAAAGGAAAAAGAAGCCCAAAACATGTGACTAGAAAGTTTAACTATAAAATGAAGCTCAGAAATGCTAAAGAGAAATGATATTTTTTATGGAATGTCAAAGGATGGTCAGATGAAAGTATATCCATACATAGTAAGCAGCTTGGCCTTGACAGAGTAGCTGATATTTCCTTTAGTCCCATATGGGAATACTTGACAAGACCTGCTACTGTCTTCGTCTCTCTCTCTCTCTCTCTCTCTCTCTCTCTCTCTCTCCCCCTTTTTCTCTTTCTCTCTCTTTGTCACACACACACACACACACTAGCCCCCGCCACACACAGAGCCTTATCATCAGCGCAACTTGAAACATATCCTAATAAACAAAATTAAATACTAAATCAGCTATTTTAGTACAATTACTACTACTACTATTGCTACTTGTTAAAAATCCTCCAGGATCAATAAAGTATTGTAAATTGTGTATTGTAAAACTACTGATACTGATACTACTACTACTACTACTACTAATAATAATAATAATAATAATAATAATAATAAAAATAATAATAATAATTGGCGGCACGGTGGCTTAGTGGTTAGCACGTTCGCCTCTCAGCACTAAGGATTCCCGGTTTGAATCCCCATCTGGGTGGAGCTTCCATGTTCTCTCCGTGTCTGCGTGGGTTTCCTCCGGGTTCTCTGGTTTCCTCCCACAGTCTAAAAACATGGATCAAGTCAATTGAATTTTTAAAATTGCCCCATATAGAGTGTGTCTGTGTGAGTGAGTGTGTGCCCAGAGATGGATTGGCACTGTCATGGGTCTGTCTGCCCATGACGTTCTCCCCTGGATGGACATGGGGAACCCCACCGCGACCCTAATAGAGGATAAAGCGGGAGATAATGAATGAATGAATGAATAATAATAATTTAATATCAGGCCTCTTGGGAAGTCTTGGGAATATATTTATTAAATATTTTTCATAAAGATTTGGCAAACAGTTTGATTTTATTGTTATATTACAGAAAATATATATTTTACTAACAGACTTTTCATTGATTTGTATTTAATTAGATGTTCATCATGAAAGTAAAATGACCATAAATAAAGATTATACCCTTTACATTGACATTTAGTCATTTAGCAGATGCCTTTAAATGAGTCTAGTTTTCAGATGTTGTGCTTACCTATGCTTACATGAGTACTGTGCCGTGTGTGTTTTTCCAATTTGACTAAATGAAGTATATTACCTTGTTTAAAAATAATGAAAAACAGAATTCAAACAGAATTCTGATCCTAACAAAAGATAAGAATAGATGAAATGAGATGAGATGAAAAAGTTACATCTAATGTATCTATTATAAGAAGTACTTTAAAAAAGAAAAAAAAAAAAGTGTAATATAAATAGAGATCAGCATATACAAAATTAAATGAAATTAAATAAAAACTACTCAATTATGTACATGGCATACAGTATAACACAGAGGGAAGACAATATGAAAAAACAACAGATTGCACAGCAATAAAGAATTAATCAGAAAAATCGTTTCCAGTTTTAGGTCTGTAAGAATTACCAGAATTATATTTATTTCCTAAATTCCAGATTAATAAGAGTCACAGGTTTACAATTTAGGAAAACCCAGACAATGATGTCATGAATTTAAAAGCATTTGATTAATTACCATCATTTAAGTTATTGAGGCACACTTGAGTATTTATTTTATCATTGCAACAAAAGGCTGCACACTGTACTAAATAATTTAGTATTTGATTCATTCATTCATTTGTCTTTTTAACAGCTTATTTGATACAGGGTTGTGGGTGGGCAAAAGTCTATTATAAAAAGATGGCCTAGGGCAGACATTCACACATTTTAAAGGGGACATTTCTTCTGTCCAAACCACCTACTTGCATGTACTTTAATAGATGAAAAAAAACACCCATGCAGACATAGAAAGCATGGAACTCCACAGAGAGCATGATCAGAGTCCCACAAAAGAGACTAAAGACAAGAGTGCTACTTTTTCTTACACCACAATTGGCCAATTGGTAAACATTCTTTTTTGTTAAAACTTAACAAAGTTAAAAAGTAAGTAAAAATGGAGTAATTTTTAACATCACAAAACACGATTCTCATTGCTGTAAGAATCAGAATAATTTTTATTTGATAAATTCCAGGATAATGAGAGTTTGCAACACAACAATTACTTTGTCATCAAACAATTTGAGAAAACCCAGACCATGTTGTAATTGATTTTAAAGCATTTGATTAATTTATTATTAATTTATTCATTAAGGCACACATCAAACACACTGTTTCCTTTAAAATATGTCAGCCAACATACCAGGACAAGAATTGTTGACCTTCATTATGTTGTTTCATCCTTTGTTACAATTTCCAGATTGAAGGTGTCACGTTCATCTGTTTAAACAATTATTCACAAGTATAAAAACCATGGGAATGTCCAGCCATCATATCCTTCCTAAAGGAAACGGGTTTTGTGTCCCAGTGATAAACGTGTTTTAGTGTGAAATGTGTGTTAACCCCAGAAAAGCATAAGACCATGTAAAGATGCTGGCTGAAGCTGATAAGAGAGTGCCATTATCCGCAGTAAAACGAGTCCTGTACCGACATGGGCTGAAAGGCCACTCAGCAAGGAAAAAGCCATTACTCTAAAAGCAACATAAAAAGACAGATTACAGATTGCAAATGCACACAGGGACCAATACCTTGTCTTGTGGTCTGATTAAGCAAAACCTGTTTGACTATAATAACCACCAAACTGCCATGTTTTTGAGAAAAAAGGGGGATGCGTGCATGCCTAAAAACCCAACTAAGAAGTATGGAGTTGGCAGTATCAGGTTGTTTTCCTCCAGGAGTGCTTGGTGCACTATATAAAATAGATGGTATAAAGAAGGAACAGCATCTCAAGACTGGCCAGAAAGATTGATGCTTAGGTGCAAATATGTCTTCCAAATGGACAATGACCCTAAGACCCATCCGTTCATTTATTCATTCATTCATTCATACATTATCTTCCGCTTTATCCTATATTAAAGTCGTGGGAGGGGTTCCCTATGCCCATCCAGGGGAGAACGTTTCGGGCGCTGGGCAGATACACCCAGGACAGGGCGCCGATCTATCACTGGGCACACACAGACATACACACAAACACACACAACAGGGGCCAATTTGGAGAACTCACTTGACTTGATCCATGTTTTTGGACTGTGCTGAGAGGCGAACGTGCTAACCACTAAGCCACCGTACCGCCCTGACCCTAAGATAATTTACAATATATTAGAATTTACAAAGTGGCTTAAGGACAACAAAGACAATATTTTGGAGTGGTAACCATAAAGACCTAATCTTAATCTAAAAAAATTTTGTCTTCTAAAGAGGAAATGAGCCAAAGTGTTGTGGGACATTTGTGGAAGGAGATTTTATGTAAATTTAAAATTAAAATGAATTTAATTACATTCACTAAAAAGTAAAAAATATATACTTTTTTAATGGTTGCCTAAAACTTTGCAAAATTTCAAGGGTATAAGAAATTCTCGATATCGTGAATATCAGAAATCAAGTAAGTATACAGCCCAGCAATAGATTGGCGCCCTGTCCTGGGTGTATCTGCCCAGCGTCCGAAACGTTCTCCCCTGGATGGGCATGAGGAACTCCACCACGACCCTAATATAGGATAAAGCGGAAGATAATGAATGAATGAAAGTAATTATACAAATAAATAAATAATCAAATACATTTTTTTGATTATTTATTTGATTATTATTTGATTAATACTGCTTACATTGCAAGGTATTTTTGTTAGAACAAACTACAATTAATACAGATACTGAATACTTTAATATGCAAAAGGATTATAACACAGAATATAACACACCCGAATTGAATACTTTGGATAGCAACATATCGCTGCAATGTCTCTATTTACTTAGTAAATCTACCCACTGAGCTTTTTAGGTGGGATGTGTTGGTGTGCTGCAATATTCAAGTCATGGCATAAATTTTCATCTAAAGTAAAAACTTGGCTTTAAGTCATTCAAAACAATTAGCATGCATACTTCCGAACATTTCATTGTCACTTTAGTTGTATTTTAATGAGTTATTTCCTCATGTAAAAATCATTAAATCGTTGTCAGTCTTCAATCTTTGGTAAACTTTCTTTTTTGTTTTATCAGTTATTTCCTCAGTATTAACCAGTTTCAAAGTCCCTGTCAAAGCAGCACATGCCCTCTGTGGATGATGCCATCACTGTGCTTCACTAAGGAAATTGTATTCTCAAATTGATAGGTGTTCAGTTTTTACATTTCATTCCTTCATAATAAATGACGTTTTCCTTTTTTTCTTTTTTCATTTCCCTCCCCCCTTTTTTGATTGAATTTCTTTACTGGCCATGTTCATAAAATCACTATCTTTGCAGTGTACAGTTTAAAGAGGTATTGTGGACAGATTTTCATTATTGATCTTTGTGGTTCTTTCAGTGTTATCTTTGATGTCTGTTAAATCTCTGCTTTACACCTTCCAGTCTAGTCTATGAATTTTGGTCGGCCACTTTCTCTTAAAGGTTTGCAGTGAAAAAATATTCTTATCATTTTGTTATTAAGTGTTTCAAGCGCTTTTTTAAAAAATATTCATTCATTCATTCATAATCTTCTGCTCAATCCTTTACTAGGGTTGTGGGGGGTTTCCATGCCTATCCAGGGGACAATGTTTTCAGGCGCTGGGCAGATACACCCCAGACAAGACACCAAATTATTTCGGGGCACACACTCACTCAAACACATACTATATAGAGGTAATTTAGAGCAACCAATTTACCTTGAATCCATATTTTTGGACTGTAAGAAAAAAACATAGAACCCAGAGGAAACCCACACGGACACAGAGAAAATATTGAAACCAGATTCCCACCAGATTCGAACCTGGAATCCCCAGCGCTGAGAGGCGAATGTGCTAACCACTAAGCCATTGGTAATTGGACAGAGCTGCTAATAAAGGTGTGGTAGGAATGTGTAAGAAAAAATAGTCCACCAGACTGATGTAACATTAGCTTAAATCATTCATATCACAGTGGCTCCTAGGGCGAAGACGCTGTGACAAATGATTAATTATTCTCTATAAAGAAGAGGAGGAGACCACAGGGCACTTCAGACAACTGCAATTGCTCCTCTGCAACTCTCCTGCTCAGTTGCTCACTGCAGGTTAAATGAAATCTGGCAGGGAAGAGCATAAGGTTGTGAGCTCCTATCTTTCTTTTTTGCCTCTCCCTTCACTCCTTTTTTTCCCCAGTGAAAGACAGAAACTCCCCAGACACTCCTCCTTCTAAATAGCAGTCAGTAGCTGACAGAAAAATCTCGTAAATGACACAGTGATTTACTAAAAATTTCATTTTCCATCTTCTCAGTGTTGCTTTTTATTGCAGGTTTTATAGCAATACATACCTACCCCTCTCCACCCCTTTCTCCCTTCTCTCTCTCTCTCTTACTCTTTGTCTCTCTCTCTCTTATTCTGTAGTAGGTATGTATAATGTGCTAGTTGCACACATGTATAGGTCATTAGGTCAGTTGTTTTCATAATTAAATACATATTACAGTTTTTATTTAATGACTGTAAACACAGCAAAACAAAAATTCCTGATGTTTTATACACAATATATGAGTTTATCCTTTATAAATGCATGGATTTAATTGCCCATACTTCACATTGTGGAACTACTGATGGAAATTCATGAATGGTTGCTTCAGTTTATGAGTCCCATTACAACAGTCATTAATTCACCCCTTCTTATGTCTAATGTTTGTGATCATTCATAAATCATCTCTTTGCAAAATGCTTCTTGAATCTGTATCTGAATATTATGCATAATATGTTTGAATTACTATATAAATATGTTTCTAAAGATTAATCAGGCGTAGTCAAAATACTTTTACAATGCATTCATAAAGAAAAAAAGTGCAAGGTGAAATAAATATAAATCAAGAAATTTGGGAGAAAAAAAAACCCATTTGATAATAGGTTTGTTAACCTTAGGTTCAGATTTATCTTTTACTTACAACTTTATTAGTATAAGAGTAGCATCATTCATATTTAGCAATGTGTTTGGATCATGTATTAAACTTTCAGGTTTTAACTACAAATAAATATGTTTGGTAAAATCCATGTTTACCGCTAGGACTTGTGAGTGATTGCTTTGTAATCAATAATAACGATTAGTTGATTACTGTTTGTATTTGCAAGCTTTAAGATAACATATGCCTGTAACTTTTTCCCCCAGGTACCAGAATAGCCATGAGCTATGGACTTGCTCTCCTGCTTTTTGCTATTGGCTGCATGAGGAAAGTTTTGCTATAGCTGGTGACGTTTCAAAGTTTCACTGTTCTTTTAAAGCAGAAATACATCGTCTGCCATTTCTACAGGAAGGAATCTGATGTTTGGACCCAAAATATTGATGATCTATATCAGAATCACTTTTGTTCAAAAGCCTTTTGCATACATCCATCTCTTGAACATATATTTAGTGATCCTGATAATAATACACAAGGGACAAAACTTATGCTTCATTCACATATTATTTTGTTGTACTTTCTGTTTGTATCCAGCTGTGAATTTAAAATGCTCTAAAGCCCAGAAGGATTTATATTTGTGTAATATATAGATATATACATAAAGATACATATATAATGATTTGATTTTGAGCCTTCTCGGACTCTGTACAGATTGCATCCTTTCTGGAATAATATGTGTTCGAGGACACTGACGTAAATGTAAAGTTAAAAAAATACAAAAAAACTGACATGTAAGTAAATATTGTGGCTGGATAGATAATGACGTTCTGCTTAACTATGTGATGTTCTGTGCTTTTTAATCTGCTTTGACATTTTTTTATTTTATTTAATGCTGATTGTTCTTGTTTATATGCACTCAATATTTTTATTGTTGTGGATGTTTTGCTTTGTTGCTCTATTTTTATTTGCGTAATAAATGTGAGCTTACTTCTGTAAACTACTTAGTCTTGTTTTGCCTTCAAAATGTACAGTATTCCTCATGAACGCATGAAAAATTACACAAAATTATTTTACAAATATAGTACAATAGAGCAGTAAATAGCAATTGTTTTTTTTTTATTTAAGTAAGGTAGGTTGTCATAATGAGATATGAACTGAAGCCACGACAGAAAATACTACTGTCAGATTATGTGGGCCCATGTATCGTCTGGAGATTCTAAGTGCATATCTAAGTGCATGTGAGTTTTAGGTATTCATTCTACGCCTACCAGCTTGAGTGTGATTTTGTACTTCTTTTTTGATCTTCTAAACATATTCTCATTTCCCAGAAGTGTTGACCATCTGCCACCCTGCTTCAAAACCCATTACATTTTATCATTGAATTTTCACTATGGCTACCCAGATTATATTTGATTTTTTTCTATTTCCCTCAGAATTTTCCTTGCAATATCCACCCATAGGACAACCTGTAGCAATCTGTAAGATGTTTAAAACTACTACTACTACTACTACTACTACTACTACTACTACTATTACTACTACTACTACTACTACTACTACTAATAATAATAATAATAATAATAACAATAATAATAATAAATTATAAAGATGATTATTATTATTATTATTATTATTATTATTATTATTATTATTATTCATTCATTATCTACCGCTTATCCTCTATTAGGGTCGCGGTGGGGTTCCCCATGCCCATCCAGGGGAGAACGTCTTGGGCGCTGGGCAGACAGACCCAGGACAGGGCGCCAATCCATCGCTGGGCACACACTCACTTACACAGACACACACTATATGGGGCAATTTTGAGAATTCAATTAACTTGATCCATGTTTTTGGACTGTGGGAGGAAACCGGAGAACCCGGAGGAAACCCACGCAGACATGGGGAGAACATGGAAACTCCACCCAGATGGGGATTCGAACTGGGAATCCCTAGCGCTGAGAGGCAAACATGTTAACCACTAAGCCACCGTGCCGCTATTATTATTATTATTATTATTATTATTATTATTATTATTATTATTATTATAAAGGTAATATCTTAATTGTATAGAGCAATAATTAAGTTATTGTTTTTCAGTTATCTATATAATGCAGAGACTATGGTTAAGAAGAAACTTCATGAACTTCCTCATAAACCATGACACCCTGTAAATCTAAACTATTTTAACTGATTCAAGGGTCAGACATGACTAAAGGGATACACAAAACACACACACACACACACACACACACACACACACACACACACAAAAAAAAAAAAGTAGAAAAATGCTAGACACTGGCTAAATTAAATTACAGCCATATACAAAAACTTCCACTTTTATTCGGGATATGGCAGAATGAAAGTTATTTATTTATTCATTTATTTCATTTCAGAATTAGCTTTATTGTTTATAGTAAGAGTCTATTTGCAGTAACTAAATCTGCAACATGTAAAAAGAAATATGTACTTTGTACACATTAAAGAAATAGTTTAGTTTACAATTAGTAGTACCGTCCACAGTTGTTGGTAAAATCCAAAAAATTATAATTCATTCATTCATTCATTATCTCCCGCTTATCCTCTATTAGGGTCGCAGTGGGGTTCCCCATGCCCATCCAGGGGAGAACGTCTCGGGCGCTGGGCAGATACACCCAGGACAGGGCGCCAATCCATCGCTGGGAACACACTCACTCACACAGACACACTCTACAGGGGCAATTTTCAGAATTCAGTTAACTTGATCCATGTTTTTGGACTGTGGGAGGAAACAGGAGAACCCAGAGGAAACCCACGCAGACACGGGGAGAACATGGAAACTCCACCCAGATTGGGATTCGAACCGGGAATCCCTAGCGCTGAGAGGCGAATGTGCTAACCACTAAGCCACCGTGCCTCCCAAAAATTATAATAATAATTTAAAAAATTTAGCCTTTTCTTTGTTAATAATATACTGAAAATATATATTTTATTACTGTGTTAAATAAAAAAAAAAATCCAACAAGGCGGCATGGTGACTTATTGGTTAGCACATTCACCTCTCAGCGCTAGGGATTCCTGGTTCGAATCTCCATCTGGGTGGAGTTTCCATGTTCTCCCCGTGTCCGCGTGGGTTTCCTCCGGGTTCTCCGGTTTCCTCCCACAGTCCAAAAACATGGATCAGGTCAATTGAGTTCTCCAAATTGCCCCATATATAGTGTGTTTGTGTGTGTGTGTGTCTGTGTGAGTGAGTGTGTGCCCAGAGATAGATTTGCGCCCTGTCCTGGGTGTATCTGCCCAGCGCCCGAAACGTTCTCCCCTGGATGGGCATGGGGAACCCCCCCTGCGACCCTAATATAGGATAAAGCGGAAGATAATGAATGAATGAAAAAATCCAACTATAACATTCTTTACATTTATATTTTACCTGGTTTTATTTTGTTAGTTGTCTAGAAACTTGCTAGCAGTGATCCATTGCTTACCTATTTCACTATGGTATACCCACAAATGAGCTGACACAGAGATCGCATTCTCTCATAAACAACTTTTTTTTTTTCCTTATTCTCCTTTGTCAAAGAATAACCTGCATGTCCTTCCTCAGTGCATTCACAAACCTCCTACAGCACATGTAAATTAATAGCTATTCACTAAAGACGACCATATTTCCAATTATGGCTGTAATTAAATTTTAAACATCTGCAAGGGTAACAACCTTGACTGGAAGATGGTCTATGTATATTTTGCCTCCATGCACAGTTTGGAAAATGATGAAATAGGCAAAACATTCCTTGTGATGATTTTGAAATATAATTTTGTAGAAAGATTTTGTAAAATCAAGACAGTATACATAATAAAGTGGCTGACATTTGTATATTTTATTTTATTTAATTTTTTTAATTCTGCTTTGATTACGGTCACAGAGGGTGCTCTAACCCAGCCCCCAAATTAAGGAAATGTGTAGAAAATATTTTGACAATTTGTTAGGGCATTAGGCAATACGACACATATTAACACATAGGGTAGTATTGAATATAAAGTCCACTTACTAGCTTGGTAATAATACTATGGAAAAAACTGGAGCTCACAGAGTAAACACATGCAGACATAAAAATAGCCTACAAACTCAGCACGGAAATGACCTTGTCCACTCTACCACAGTACCAAACCCATAATATTCTTGTTGTGAGGCAAGAGCGCTTCTACTAACGCACCTAGTTTTCATATGATGTTGTAAACAAATGTTTACAGACAATAGGAATTATTTAATTAATATATATAAGCAATTAACATTGAACATTAGTTTCATTCTTTCCTAACATGCCATATTCAGAAAATATAAATGCTATAAAATACTGCTCTAAACTACATTGCACTTTCCTTAGTGTATTTCTATCAATTTACCAAAGTTATAATTTTTAATCAACTTTCATTTTATACTACTAGCAGGATTGACTGTGATTACGGTGATTACAAATCTTAATTTGAACAATGATACACCTCAGAATAAACCTCAAACACTTTTGGAAGTGACCTTTCCAACCATTATCATTATTCAGTCCACTCTCTGGGTACATGCCACATTTCATGCAATAAATGCCACATTGCTTTTTTGAAACACTAAGTTCACTTCAAAATGCATTTTTAATGCCTATAAAGAGTCATTTGGGGTTCAACAAACAGCAAAGATCTTAATTTCCATGTGCTTTTCACAAGAATAAAAATGAGTTTGCTGCAGTGCCATTGAGTTCATACAAAAGGTTCTTGACATCTCTGTAATCCCCTGCATTTCAGGTTTTGAAATCACCCTCACTGTTTTCAAGCACCAACGGTGGTGATTGTAGAAGATTTATAAAGGGGTTTTAAATGATTTATTAAACCATATGTTCAATACATTCCTGTATTTGATCTAAAAATACAATTTGACACCTTAAAAATTTGCTCGTGTGTGTGTGTGTGTGTGTGTGTGTGTGTGTGTGTGTGTGTGTGTGTGTGTGTGTGTGTGTGTGTGTGTGTGTGTAAAATGACTGATAAATATCAGCTGACAAATTTAAATGATCACTGAATTTTTTTTCCCTGGAAATAAATACAGCCACATGCAATGTTTCTTTCACTACTAATGCAAAATAGAAATATATTTTGTATAGCACCCCTTCATCTCTGTACATATTGAAAACATACATTGCAGCAAATAATGTCTGCGCAATCAAATATTTACGTATGTAGAAGGACTTACAAATTACAAATTCACAATAAATTATATATAAAATTACATTATAGTTTTAAGCACATTTAAAACAGACTCAAAATATTTAATCACTTTGTGTATCAGTAAAATATAACAGACCATAAAGGATCAAGAGCATAATGCACAAGAAATTTTGTCAATATAGCACATTTTATGGATATATTTTATTTTTTACCTGTAATGTACTTTTTGCTGGTATGAACATATTAAGGTCAGTTGTAATTTAAATATCATACTAGTTTATTCCTAATGTCTTTTTGACTTTACATCATACTAAGTGGCTTAGTGGTTAGCACGTTCGCCTCTCAGCGTTAGAGTTTCCATGTTCTCCCCGTGTCCGTGTGGGTTTCCTCCGGGTTCTCCGGTTTCCTCCCACAGTCCAAAAACATGGATCAAGTCAATTGAGTTCTCCAAATTGCCCCATATAGAGTGTGTCTGTGTGAGTGAGTGTGTGCCTAGCGATAGATTGGCGCCCTGTCCTTGGTGTATCTGCCTAGCGCCCGAAGCGTTCTCCCCTGGATGGGCATGGGGAACCCCCCTGCGACCCTAATATAGGATAAAGCGGAAGATAATGGATGAATGGATCATACTAAGTAGGTGGGATAGAAGATTTTAGACTCATAATGCAATTTTTACTGTCAAGATCTTTATAACTTCAATTATGAAATGGCTAATCCCAGTCCTGAAATCTTATTGGCTGAGCCCTTTGTCCAGCAGTGACATTATTGACAATAATGCACACTGCAGACTGTTTCACATTTGTATCAATACGTAATATACAGTTTATTTTTTCCTATACTCAGCAATCAGTGTTCACTTTAAAAACTATATTATGTCACATTAGACCAGATTTTCCTCTCAATAAACACATTTATGAACCTGTTATTTTTTTATTATAGTGTTTTTGTAACTGTTTTTTAAAAGCAACAAGGCACTCAAGGTTGTGTATTATGGTGAATAAATCACAGGAAACTGTGTTCTGCTACGCATCGTGCAAAAACTCCATCTCTTTCCTATGATTTATTCTTACTAATGCAAGCCCTCTCGTACCTTATTACTATATTATAAAACATGTAGTTCCAGTCCTTAAATCTGATTGGCTGAGCCGCTTGTACAGCATGAAATTATTGACAATAATGAACACCTCTGACTCCTTCACATTTGTATCAATGCATAATGCGCTCCCTCTCGTGCCTTATTGAAGTGTGCGGTAGGGCGCTGGGCTATCAATCTGAAGGTTGGGCTCAAATCCCAAGTCCACTGAAGTTACCAGTGTGGGCCCTTAACCCTCATTGCTCCAGGGATATTGTGATTAACCCTGTGTTCACTTTGTAAGTTGCTTTGGATAAAAGCATCTGCTAAATCCAAATTCAAATGCAAATGTTATTGCTTTATAATAGACTCTAATAATAGAAGTTACAGCATAATGACTATTGGAAACGTTATCTACTACAATATCAATAAAAAATTATTTAGACCCTAAAAAAGTTTATTTGCAACGAAACCAATATAAGCCAGGGCCAATTTGATACTTGCTGTAATAAATACTTATGAATCTGAAGGTTGTTGTGAGTTCAAATCCAACAGAAGTTCCCACTATGGGTCCTTGAGCAACGTCCTTAACCCTTATTGCTCCTGGAATGCTGTGGCCAACCCTCCAAAGCAACTTGGACAACTGGGATGCTTGTGGCCAAGTTGCTTTGGATAAAAGCCTTTGCTAAATGACCAAATGTAATGTAAATGTAATAATAAATGTTTAGCATGGCACTCTAGGGGTTGAAGTGTTGGTATATTATTCTGAAGGTTGGAGATTTAAACATAGAGTTTATTAAAGTTGAAAAAAAGTTGATGCTTTTTGGATCATGGCTGACCCAGGGACCCAGGGATACTTGTAAATCATTGTCTAACTTATACATATTTTTTGACTGCTAAATTTACTTCTGTTTACCACTTTAAAACAATATCCACAGCACATGTACATTTAAACAGATATGTCTTAAAGCATAATGACATCCTGTACACTTGTCTCAGTACTGTCTGGAAGCACTAAAGGGGAGAACAACCACGACCAAAGGGAGCATCACGAGTTACATGGAAAAAGGCAAACTACAAAAAAGTTACTAAATAACAACTAGAGAAAAGATTGCAGCCATACAACAATAAGCATATTAAACCAAAAAACTATTGAACTAAAAAAGGACTCTCAACTCAAAACAAACTGATAACAAAGGATTTAAATACAAACAAAAAACAATGAGAACAAATAATTAACAATCCCTAAACCTAAAACCTGTGTGAAAACAGTAAAGCAATCAAACAGCAGGAATAAAGATCAAATAGCAAAATAAAAATCTCAATATTGGAGAGCATTCCTTTTTTAGAGTTTGAACACATGTCTTGGCCTAGGAATCTGCCATGTCCTCACATTTCAACAGCTTTTGGTTGATCTCTGTAGCTTATAATGGGCGCACATGTTGATCAGGTGGAGCTGCATCAGGTGTGTTAATTAGCTCAAATCAAAATGCATTGCCGGGCAGCACGGTGGTTTAGTGTTCTCCCCGTGTCTGCGAGGGTTTCCTCCGGGTTCTCCGGTATCCTCCCAGAGTCCAAAAACATGGATCAAGTTAATTGAATTCTACAAATTGCCCCATATAGAGTGTGTATGTGTGTGTGTCTGTGTGAGTGAGTGTGCCCAGCAATGGATTGGCGGCCTTTCCTGGGTGTATCTACCCAGCTCCTGAAACATTGTCCCCTGGATGGGCGACGCTAATATAGGATAAATTGGAAGATAATAGATGGATGAATGGAAAATGCATTGGTGACGACTCCATGTGTCACTGCACTCCTGCCACAATGAGTTAACTATCTGCGATTCAGCAGATAGACTCTTTGCACTGAATTTCTGCGCTATATATATATATATATATATATATATATATATATATATATAT
>JAFMOD010000688.1:2269900-2316041 GCA_019802435.1 Corydoras maculifer | reverse complement strand
TATATATATATATATATATATATATATATATATATATATATAATTGGTGGCCAGAGTTAAATGAATGAGTGGAATGAATTCTGATGACCTGGTAGAATATATACTGTATATATCAGTGCACTCACAGTGCTGGTCACTAACCTGAGTATATTGGAAAGTTGTGTCAGAAAGGACATCCAAAACTGTGCCAAGTCGAATTTACACATTATCTCTGCTTTGGTGACCTCTAATAGGGCTACAAGCTAAAGAAAAAGAAAAAATATAAATGTGTATTAGTCACTGGTTTCATTATTCTAATTTACATCACTTTAAATTTTTTACTAAAATTGAATGTTGTGAATCAAACCCTGGCTTTGTATGAAAACCAAAAGTTAAAACACACCACCTTTAACCAATCTTGGAAATAAAAGGTATTTAAAGTGGCCATTGAAAATAAATTTTTATATTAATATTAACCTTATGTTTATAGGCATCATACAAAACATTAATGTATAATTTTGAAAGCATGAGAAATACGGACATTTGAACAGGTAGGTGAGACAGTGAATATATCACACGTTAACAAATGAATATCAAAAGAAACTTGATAAGTAATATTCATAACCGAGGGTAGCAATATTTTTCCTTAACAACAAGCCCTTTTCTCATTCAACCAATTATTCAGACTTTTTTTTTTGACAGAGAGCTTGTTCATTCCTGAAGAAATTAGCCTGTCACTTTTTATCCAATCTTTATTTTGTGGAGAACGAAAGATAAAAAGCCACTTGAAATTTACATTTAATATTTGCAAGTGCCAACATCATCAGGTTTGTGTTGTGAGCGGGATGGGGAAAATGAGGGTGAAAGAAGATTGGCAGAGGGTGGAACGGTAGCCATTGGGGAAATAGTGAATGATTTCCGGGGTCTCTGTTTGTTAATTTGGTCAACATTGCATGGTTATTTGTGTGGAAATGAGCAGCTTCTATCCCCTGGCACTTTCACAGTGGTTCTGGCTCTCCTTCAGCAAATATCAGCTGGTGGAATATTGCAGCATGATTAAGTCAGCAAAAAACTTTTATTCAAAGCTTTTTTCCTGTCTGCCAATAGGCACTAAACTGGATATTTAATATTTTGTGTGTTTAAAATAAATTGTCATGTTTTGTTAATTATCCACTCATGCTGTATTATTTTCATCTGTCTGGTTTGGGTAGAATTAACCAATTTCACAAAAAATACAGCAACATTTTAAATGTTAATAAAGTCAGGAAAGTTTAATACTAAATCATGCACTTAACTTCTGCTCAATTACTTATTATAATAGCTCTTTCTAGCAGACAAGGCCTCTGCTATTTTCTTTTTAAGGAAAGTTGGAACTGCACATTGCAAAATTCTTCACTGCTATTGGAGACACAGATCCTTATATTAACAAATATGAAAAGTCTTCTATTATTTATTTGTTTTTGTGAAGTGCAATCACATGGAGCTGACAGCGATTAAGTTACTTTAAATGATACCCTCAAAACCATTAATGTTAATGAGCTATGTTTTTTTCTGTGTCACCATTAGTGAAATGTTTTATTCTTAATGATCATTTAAGCAACAAAGAGGCCAATTCATTTGTGGTCAAGTCCCACCTAAAAACAGCTTGGTAGGTGTAAAGTAATGCTCCGAACAACACATTAGAGAGTTAATTATAAATACATATATTTACTTGACATGTCATACAAAAACAGCATGTGCACATAGAACAGTTTCTGTGCCACCGATGCAGTGGTAGAGAGGACTGGGAATTGGAACAGCTGCAAGTCATATGTGGGTGTTCGTTATGAGGAAGAGAGGGAAAGAATGAAGAGATATACAGAGGATTAGGAAAATTGGGGAGGCACTCAACAATGTACGGATAATGCATCCAAACATATTTGTCTCTTCAGAGGGAAAATAGAAAAGAAGTGAGTGCGGAGAGGATTAATATGACACATGATTGATAGTGAATTAAAGGCCTGGCCCTCTGCTCATTAAAGCTAGTACTGATACCACAATGGAAATGACAGTGCAGTGAAAAATTGCATTTTAAAATGCAAACAGAGTGCTAACTACACTGTCAGTGATTTATCCCAAAATACAATAACAGTGGATCTATCTATAACTAAGCCCTAATGTCAAATATGCTTAATATTTTTAGGCTCAAGTCATCTAATCAGCTCATGTGAACATGGCTCGAATTCTGTCACTACCTTCTATAAATTATCAAGCAATGTTGTCAACTATGTCATGAATATGTGGTTAACTGCATAAAGATGCATTAGACCAAGTATAGTTACAGCTGTTAAAGGGGGGCGTCTTTCATCTTGGTATGATAAATGCATGGAAATATTAATCAAAGGCATCCAAAGATATATGCTCAGTGCTCCAGAGCTCAGCAACCCTATGTCATAATACCAATCTAGTTGATTCCTATATGTTTATTTTGGACATAAGCACAGCTACCTGACAAATAATGATTAATCTGTATGGCTCTAAATGCACATGCAATACATCCATCCATCCATGTATTGTCTTCCGCTTTTATCCTCTACTAGTGTTGTGGGGGGTGGGGGGGTCCCCATGCACATCCAGGGGAGAACGTTTTGGGCGCTGGGCAGATACACCCAGGACAGTGCACCAATCTATCACTGGGCACAGAATCAATTACACAGACACACACACACACACACAAACACACTCTATATGGGGTAATTTGGAGAATTCAATTGACCTTGATCCATGTTTTTGGATGTGAGAGAAAACCAGAGAACCCGGAGGAAACCCACACGGACACAGGGACTCTCCACCAAGATTGGGATTCGAACCAGCAATCCCTAGTGCTGAGAGGTGAACAACCACTAAACCACTGTGCCGCACACATGCAATAGATAATTAGCAAAAATAGAGGTTTTATGTCTGGTTTTTACATTCTCTAAACATGCCCAGCTGAACTGTTGCTACTCATAGACCTTGTGCTGGTCCGCTATCAAGGCTGCTTATACTCCATGTAGCACACATTATCTGAGATGGCATCACTCATATTTCATGACATCTGTCATGCCACTCTGACCAGGTTGTTGCAGCTTGTAACATGTGATGTGATATGTAACAGTGATATGTCACTGAGCCTTGTCTTTACTGTCAAGATTACACTAAAATATAAAAGAAATACAGTTATAATTTTATGACATTTATGACATTAGCTATCAATGCGGAATCATAGACAGCTATCATGAGGGCTCATGGTCACTACTACTAAGAAAGTAGATATAAAATTTGTAAAAAATTAATGCTATGGTTAGATAATGTTTATTACATACAGGTATTGTGTGAATTGTAAATTAAAGGCAGTATTATATTTTACAAAAACATTACAAGTAAAGGTGGCATGGTGGCTTAGTGGTTAGCATGTCCGCCTCTCAGCTTCCCGGTTTCGAATCCCCATCTGGGTGGAGTTTCCATGTTCTCCCCATGTCAGCGTGGGTTTCCTCTGGGTTCTCCGGTTTCCTCCCACAGTCCAAAACATGAATCAAATCAATTGAGTTCTCCAAATTGCTCCATATAGAGTGTGTATGCATGCATGTCTGTGTGAATGAGTGTGTGCCCAGCGATAGATTGGCGCCCTGTCCTGGGTGTGTTTGCCCAGCGCCCAAAACTTTCTTCCCTGGATGGGCATGGGGAACCCCACCGCGACCCTAATATAGGATAAAGCGGAAGATAATGAATGAATGAATTACAAGTAAAAACATGAGTTGGCCAAGACTAAAGACAAAGAAGAATAAAGTTACAATGTGTGTCAACTTGTAATGCTTGATAAATGTTTTGTAATGAATTTTACACATTTTACACATCATATTGGTGACACTTTACTTAAATACCCTGGTATTCGTAATGCATATTTAACACATTTATAAAGCTTTATAAAGTATTCACAATGCTTTATAATACTTGGCATATGCCTGTTTTTAATGTCCATAGATATACGTACATAACCACACTTAAGAAGTGGTTTACACATGCCATAAAGCTTTATAACACAAAGTGGCATAATGCATTAGAAGTTATATATTTTAACTGTTTATTAACTTGTTATAGAGACCAGGGACATAAAGCCTTATAATATTTGTGTTTAACAAATGCTTTTCCTAAAAATGACTTTATAAGTGCTCATAACTGTTTATAAAAGCTTATGAGCTCTCTTTACAGGCATAAAATGAAGTGTTATGATTAATTACCTCTTTGAAAGAGACTGCCTACATAGTAGTTTATAATGACTTATAAAAGCTTATAAATGCTCTATCCAGACTTTAAGTAAAGTGTAATCATCTTGTTTTAAGTATTAATGTTTAAATATCTAATCAAAAGTTTAAATAAGTGTATATTATAGTACACTATGTAACTTTGTGTTAAAAAGCCTTATATCAAAATGTTATACTGTATGTTTTGTCTATGTCTATGAACATTCTTGAGATTAACAAAGGCTTATGACAAATTTTATTAAGTATTATGAATACTTTATAAGGCTTTATAAATACACTTATAATGAATGCACTGTGAATACTAGATTCATAGAAAGTGGGTGTCACAGTGAAAGTGTTACTGAAATATTTTTATTAGTGGTCTCTGTCTTTTGGTACTCACAGTACATTAAGTTCATGACAGGGTACCCTGAATTCATAAATTTTGCAGTTTTGGTGTTAAACTTCTATTCCGTAATTGTGCAGTCCATATTACCTATGAACATACTGTTTACAATCCTCTTTGTGAACTACCATCCACCTCTCTCTATTTTTTATCTATCCATTAAAAAGAAATCATTTCTGACATTAAGAACTTTTCTGCACATATCTCCACCTTCATTCTACAGCTTTATTAAAGATGTCATGAGTCAGCAAAGGAGTTGGGGGAGGGGGTCCTGGCCATTCTTGTTGGAAGGATGAGGCGAGAATGTAATATATTGTCTGCAGCTCATTCATGTCTCTCTGCAGAGAATGACTTATCTAAGGCATTATGAAGTCATTTAAAGCAAGCCTTTCCTCCTAGTTAACTTTTAAGATGAGTTAAGCAGTAAAGTGCTGAACATAAAAGGCTAAACTCTGCATATTAGTAAAATGAAATTGCTGGCCATAATTTGATTGATGTATATTGGTATCAACTTCATCAGTAATTGTCAGTTAATGTTGATAACATTAGATAAATTAATGACTTGAGTTGAAGATAACTAATGAGTATATCATAATTGTAAAACGATAAATTATTAGGTGTGAAATGATTTGTATGTGAGAAAGAAGGAAATGGTTTGTAAATAATTTTCTGAAAATCAGTATTTAGATACTTCACATTTTATTAAATAGTTAAATTGACACAGCAAAGGTAGAATCGTCTATCAACATTCATGCTAAGCACCTTTATTACGGCTGAAATTAACCATTCATTTATTTTCTGGATGAATGCATATTACTTAGAATTCCAAAGCCAAATGAGCATCTGTGCTGAAAAATAAAAAAATAAAAAATATGATCCCTCTCTCTCCCTCTCTTTCGCTCGCTCTCTCTCTCTCCCTCTCTCTCTATGTCAAAATAGTGAAGCTGGATTTATCTTAGTGTAGGACATCTGAGACTAAAGTAGCTGTAGGCAATTTTTTTATTTCATATGTTATACATTTGACACATGAGCCCCAACATCATGTCAGCATGCAAACATACTCTTAAAATGTATGCATTAGATCTACTGCTTCTCTTAACATGCATAATCTTAGAGTTTTAGGATTTTATATATTTTTTTTCTTTATTCTGTCTGTATGTTTATAATATACTTGTTTTACTCGAATGACGCTGATTTCATTTATGACCACAACACAAAATCATTCATTCATTTATTATCTTCCGCTTTATCCTCTATTAGGGTCGCGGTGGGGTTCCCCACGCCCATCCAGGGGAGAACGTCTCTGGCGCTGGGCAGATAGACCCAGAACAGGGCGCCATCGCTGGGCACACACTCACTCACACAAACATACTCTATAGGGGGCAATTTGGAGAACTCAATTGACTTGATCCATGTTTTTGGACTGTGGGAGGAAACCAGAGAACCTGGAGGAAACCCACGCGAACACGGGGAGAACATGGAAACTCCACTACAGAGGACAAATTCCAATGTGTGTTATATACAATTGATTATATTTACAAATAAATTAACACAGCGCATATATTTTTGGGGCATATTTTAAGCAATTAAGCGTGACCAGTTTTTGAATCTCTTACAGGGAAGCCTTCATAAATTGCTGGAGTGGCTTTAGATTTATTAATTCTCTATAATGAACTTATTTGTCAGACACGCAATAACCTTTGTATTAAAATAATACAGCCAGAAGAATAATGCTTAAACAAATAACTTGATTTCTTTAGCAATGCAAAACAAATGCTCACAAGCTACAATATTTTACTTAGTTTTACAAGCTAAACAACACCTTCAAAATTTAAAAAATCAGTAATTTTTTTGTTTGTTAAACATGATGAATGATCAATCAACACACTGGTAATCAAATAAAAATCAAGTTTTTTTTTTATTTGTCAAAACATTTCTTTAATTATTATTATTTTTTTAGAATTATTGTTGTATTGATACTAATACAACTACTTTTGGTCCTGTAAAAAATGTTTTATTATATACATAGTACAAAGTGTCTTCATGTAAAAAAATCATAAGTATGTTGAAATGATGTGTATTACTCGCAGTGACCGAATATTTGAGAAGTCCAAAAAAGACAAGCTTCTTTTGACCTAGAAAAGGTCCCTGGCTCTGGCTTCAGGGATCTTGTCTAATTAACATTTTAATTAACACAAAATATTACTAACTCTAGGCCACTCTTCGAGTCACAACAGATTAATTAACATATTGTTCACCCTACTCCACTTGCCTGTAAAGTTATTAAAAAAAGATCTGGTCCATTACAAAATCAAGTGTCCTCTTCCAACTGAGCAGCAGATGTACAGTTGCAGATAAGTGTAAAAAACTGCAAATCATAGTGTGCTTTCTTTATCACATTGCATATAGATGATGTTCAAAAAGTCAACCACAAACCAAACTGAAAAAAATTATTAGTCAGATGTCCTCGATTTTTGTATAGTGTGACTACATTCTTAACACACAAAAAGTGTTGTGCTGTTTTAACACCGTAGTTACTACGGTATGATGTTTTTTTCTTTTGGAATCCGACATAGAAATACCTCAAAATAATTTGCTGTCAATGCAGTCATTTGTTAACTTTTTAGGCATAAAGGAGATATTAATTTTTACATTGATCACACATATAAAGCAAGTTAACATTTTCTTTCTGAAGTCTTGTAGTTTCTAATGCAAATTAATAGTTGCTTATAAGCAGGCATGAATGCACATAATTAGACAGTTGAGTGGGCTTGTATACACTTTATCACAATTGTTAACAAACTCAAACAACAAAATCACTGGCCTTAAATTATCACCTAGCATATACCTTTAAAAATACTGCAGATTCAGTGTGCTGAAGGTATTAATTTGCTATCTGATTTTACAGCATTCCTGCTGGTAGTGTGACTTGAATCCCTGCTGCTAAGACCAGTTCCTCTTGTTATAGAACTTGTTAAGGACAGCAATGCAGCAAACATGGTATTTTAGGGTGACCTGATATCTCAACATTAAAAGTTTTGGAAAGAGGTCAGCGACTGTGATTGCAGCATGCTCTTTTTAATGGCAGAATTTTAAAATGGCACCGAACACAGTGAAGAGAAAGAGCTTGAATTGGGGTAGAAAATAAGAAGCAGAGGGAATGAATTATTCAGCACACACAGAACATAACAGAACAGAACAGCAGCTACACACTGCTAATTAGAGTCTAATACATACCGTATAACCAAAAATCAAATTTTATTCTGTGCAGGTGCTATTATCACATGGAATTAAACTTTCTAATTTATGTGAGTAAAGGTGTAAATAAGGGAATTGTATTTATAAGGACAATTAATAAAAAATATACAAGTGACAATGAAGTTGACAAAGAATACACAGATTTGGTACGGTCACATTCAACAGAGACAAAAAATTTACCTGTGTTTCTTTCATGACTGAATGTAGAAAATTAGGTCCTGTAAAAATATAAATAAAAATTACAAAATAACACTTTTTCACTACTGATATAAAACTGATAAAAAAATGTATCATTTATTTATAAAAAGATAACATTAAAAAACTGTCACTTAAGTTAAGTATTACATTTTTTTAGTATTGAGATGCATGGATTAAGGCATACATCATTTTGCTGTAAAAAAGATATGTGGTTTTATATGAAGCCTAAAAGCACTAAAGGTCACTAAAAGTCAGTAAATTGTTTTTTACAAAGACTTACATATTTATTTATTCAATTAATTCAAATATACAATTATCTTATCAACTGATCATATGGAAGCAATGCAAATTTTAAGTAAAAAACACACAAATTGGAAAATCATTTATTGATTTGCTAAGCTTCTAATACTAATTACAGGCAGGGAAAGACAGGGAAATCCACATGACAGGCATTTTAGCCCATTATCAAGCAGGTACACAAACAAGCACATTCACACCTAGATGCAATTTATAATTCCCTTTTCACAGTCCCTTTACACTTCTATGGACTGTGGAAAGAATCCTGAATTTATAGGGTGAACATACAAAATGCATATGGAAAGGACTAGGTCACCAGGATGTTCATTCTGTAAAAAGGCAGTGCTATCCACTGTGTCACTATGCTGCTTATCAAACACAAAAATAAAGATAAATGTTACATTTGTAATTGTATTTATTTTTTACATGCACATTACTTTTGGTAATTACTTTTGTTTTTAGGTCTTTAAAGTTTTTAAAACCATAGATTTACAGTCCAAAAGACAAAAAAGATAAGATTAATCAGGTAACCAATTAATGTTAATCCTAATAGAGTGCTTGGTGAGTATATAGCTCATGCACCAGAGAAAATAAAAAGACAGGTGTGAGTGAGTGTGTAAATTAGAAAACGTCAACAAGAGAAGCTTAATTGAAACCATTAATGAGTGAAAAATATGGATAGGTGTGAGATGACGCTCAGCTTAAGATTCACATTACAAGAGAAAGCAGAACAATGTAGATCAGAGACTAAACCCAAAGTTCAAATGGCAGGGATAGAGTGCTGTGAAAAGCCACTGTGCAGAAGCTTAGAGGATGACCTCAGACAAAATGATGTAATGTCGAACTGTTGCGCAATCCAATGTGATATACTATATATGAACAGAAATTTATAAACAATGAAAGATTTAGATTAAGATTAAGGCTTCAAAAGAAAAAGTAATGCTGTAATATCATTGAAATAGCATAGGGTCCATGATAAAGTTGACCATTTGCATTTTTTAATGCATGTATTGGTGCACTTCATGGGTTGCACATGACATCATTATGGCTCGGGGAAGGGGTGGCGGGTTGCCCCGCATTTTCTGCTGGATTTCTCGGCATGCAGATTAAGGAAGAGATATAAGTGGGGGCACAGTTGCATTCGGGGTTGAAATTTACATGACTGAATTTTTTCAGAAAGAAAAGGAAAAAAATAAGCACCAACAAAATTTCACAACAGATTAATTAACATATTGTTCACCCTACTCCACTTGCCTGTAAAGTTATTGAAAACAAATCTGGTCCATTACAAAATCAAGTGTCCTTTTCCAACTGAGCAGCAGCTCGTTCGTTTTAAAGCATATATTGGTGCACTTCATGGGTTGCACATGGCATCATTATGGCTCGGGGAAGGGGTGACGGGTTGCCCCGCATTTTCTGCTGGGTTTCTCGGCATGCAGATCGGGGAAGAGATATAAGTGGGGGCACATTTGCATTCGGGGTTGTAATTTACAAGACTGATTTTTTTCCAGAAAGAAAATGAAAAAAATAAGGACCAAAAAAATTTGACAGAAATTTATATGCATCATCATTTTCTTTATGTATTGGAACAACCCAAAAAATAATAAAAATAAATAAATAAATAAAATAATAAAAATTTATGCACAAACTACAAAAATAAGACAAAATTATTCGCTAAAGATGATCTTTTAAACTCACCTGTGGCAAGCAACAGGTGTTGGCAATCTAAAAAAAAAAAAATCATGTCTGAGAAAAAGTTGACTGAATCTTGGCATTGTGTACCTGTATGTGCCACACTAAACATAGAGAACCTAACGTGGAGAAGAGTCTGAGAACTCAAGAACCAAAATTTTGAGAAAAAATAAACAAGTTTGTAACTCATGGCATTATAGCTAATCGCATGAATGTGGACAGCAGAAAAAATTGATGAAAGTTTGCACTTTTTGGTAAAGCACCAAAAACATAATGTCAAACACAGAATAATGCCTACAAAGAAAAGTAGACAGTACCTACAGTCAAATTTGGTGCAGGTTGGGGCTGCAACAACAAATCGATACAATCGATAATTAAGTGTCGATAATGAATTTTGGGCGGCACAGTGGCTTAGTGGTTGGCTCGTTCTCAGCGCTAGATTCCTGGTTCGAATCCCCATCTGGATGGAGTTTCCATGTTCTCCCCGTGTCCGCGTGGGTTTCCTCGGGGTTCTCCGGTTTCCTCCCGCATTCCAAAAACATGGATCAAGTCAATTGAGTTCTCCAAATTGCCCCATATAGAGTGTGTATGTGTGCATGTCTGTGTGAGTGAGTGTGTGACCAGCGATAGATTGGCGCCCTGTCCTGGGTTTATCTGCCCAGCGCCGGAAACTTTCTTCCCTGGATGGGCATGGGGAACCCCCCCCGCAACCAAAGCCGGAGATAATGAATGAATGGATAATGAATTTCCATTATCGAGTCGTTGGGTCGCGCGATTTCCACGTTACTCGTAATGTCGTAACCGCTTACGTCACCTGCAGCGCTTTAATAACGCTGAAAAAATAGCGGGTTGAACAGAACGAGGCGGAGTCTGCAAAACAAGTTGATAAATCGCACAAATGAAACACAGCCAACGCTGAAATCAAGCTTCCGTTTAAATCAAAACTGCCGGAGCTTCACCATCACACAAATAAAGAACGTGGAACATGCAGCTCTGCCAAAATAAATTGACCTGCACGGAGCACCATGGTGATGATCCACCACCTGAGACTAAACATGTTGAACACCGATGAGGATGTAGCTCAGCAGCAGATAAATCACTGCAACATCCCGAGGTTCTTTAGTTTTGAAGTGGATCAACGTAACGGTGCAACCAGGGGCGTTTTTAGGGTTTAGAAACATCATGGGCTTTAGCCCAGATCCCTTATTTCCCCTCTGTCCTCTTTACAAATTGCCCTATCATGAGTGCATTTATCCATTTTTCAAACTGTTGTCACATTCAGTTTGTTTGATCATTTCATAGTTATATATATATAATATATATAAAAAAGGGGGGAGGGGCTGCAGCATCGAATAACAATCAGGTTTGATGAATTTACAGTATAGTTGGTTTTCTCTATAACTTCTGACTTGTGATGTTCTCATTTGTAAGTCGCTTTGAATTAAAGCGTCTGCTAAATGACTAAATGTAAATGTAATGTAATATTGGATAAAATAAAATAACATATTAAATATGTCTGTCAGCAGTGGAGAGCACATTCAGTTCTAATAATTGATGGTTTTCGCTGAAATTTTTGAATAAACGTACCTGAGCTTTGGTAAAAAAATCCGTTTTACGAGTCCTTCGCAGATGAGACAGTTTTAAAAAGGTTTTGCTTTAAAATACCGTGACTTTGCGACAGGTTGTGCCTTTAGAACACTTCTGACGGTTTATGAAAGCCGAGAAGCTGCTTTTTACAGCCAACATACAGTTATTACAGTAACTTTACTCCCACGACTGGCAAAACATTTTTCTTCCTGGAAGCACAAACAGCTGACGGTGACTCCATTATTCAGTCCCGCTGCTGGAGGAGAGGCTGCAGAGAAAGCTGCTCTTATTTGATCAGGGGCTAATGGCAAAACATACGGGGCTATAGCCCCGAAAGCCCAGGTCTAACGTAATCAACGTAACGGTGCACTCGAACTATGAGACCGGCAGAGCACGCTTCATGCTGTTTTTGGTTGTTAACTGGATAATGACAGTGATGGAGAACATGTATTACTTTATATTTTCATTTATTATCTGTATTAGTGTTTAAATGTGCTTTATAAATACATACAGTTTGTACACAATGGTGCTAATTAATGATCAAGCTTTACGTTTACATTTTTTGACAAAATATGAGTGAAGACACTGCACTCTATGGGAGTGAGGTAGGATGAGTTGCATTTAGAGGGGATTTAGCTAACATATTAAAGTGACTCAAATTTGTGTAATTCAGTATTTTTTTCACAATATGCTACATATTGTGTCAGTGTGTGTGTGAAATTTGTGTTTAATTGTCTTTGGGCTACTTGGATGGCTTAAACTCATACTGTAAATAAAACCAGACATTTATTGACCTGTTTAATAATTCTACAGTGTAGCTGTTTTTTTTCATAACTACTAACTTGTGGTGTTCTCATTTGTAAGTCGCTTTGGATAAAAGCATATGCTAAATAATTAAATGTAAATGTAAAAACATGGAACTTTTTTATTGTATTTATCCAATTCATCGATTGATCAAAAAATAATAATCGACCGATTAAACGATTATCAAAATAATTGTTAGTTGCAGCCCTAGTGGAGGTTCAAAGATGGGGTTGTTTTGCTGCCACTGAAACAGGTGCAAGGAATAATGAAACCTAAAGATTACAAAAGGGATAAACTCTGTCCTAGACATTCAGCATTTCCAAAAGACATCTTAAGACACTCTTCCAAAAGCCTTAGCTATAAGAAAATATTTTGAAAAATGTTAGGGAAAATCTAGGCATTGAAACGAGATTATCTAACGATCATGATAATGCTGTATTTTAGCGTCTGCTAAATGATTAAATGTAAATAGATATAAGAAGGTTGACCCTACATATTTTTGATAGTTGATAGTGTTTTTTAGAGGTTGTGGAGAAATGTTTTGGATAAGAGCAATCTGCATATTCTCCCTGTGCTAGGTTGAGTGATGTTTGTAAAACAGTTCAAAACAGGTGACTTTTTTATTATTATCATTATAAATGTCAATGGTGGTGCTTGAAGACCCAGTGCTTACTGACGATCAAGAAAAACACTCAGATAACCAGTCTATTACAAATACACAAACACTCACTTTCTCTCTCTCCCTCTCTTTTTCTTTCACTATAATATACATGTAGCATATAAACAATACAAAATGTGTAAAGCTCTGCCCTGTGTAAAGAGAATTAAGAGCAGTGAGGGTATAAAATCTCTTCTTTATACGAACATTTAAAGAAAGATAGAGGAGGAGTATAATACTGTGGTTTGAGCAGTGGCTCAATGTCACCTAAAGAGCACCTACTAGCCAACTTGAAACTAACTATTCAAAATATGTCTAATTAGGGAGTTGGAAAGGATGCTGTGGTGCTTAAACCTTGTGGTATTTTAACATAGGCAAGTCATGGACATTTTATTACAACCCCCCAAGAATAATCAACTCTTTATACAAGTATTAACATATTTTTTAGGACTATAACAGTATTTGAGATTTGAGACAAAATGTCAAGGAGAGAAAATCGAGCTTCAAGAGAAAACCCACACAGACATAAGAAAACAATCAAACTCCTCACAGATAGAACCTTGTCCACCCACCAAAGAAACAAAGCCAAGACCTTCTTCCTTTGATGCACAAGCTCTAACAAATGTGCCTTCCATTACAATAAAATACTATATATGAATCAGTTTTGAGATTGATTTGTAAGGACTATTGTGATCTCACGTGTTTAAAAATCAATTATGTTTATTTTATTTAATAAAAAACTATAAGATCAACAATAAAAAAACAATAAAATCAACATATATTGGGGACAACTTGATATTCAAGTTGCAACGTGTCTATTCAGTAAATAAGTCACCTATATAAAAAAATTTACTGTTCTGCTGTGTGACTTAGAATTTGGTTTAACACTAATAATTTTTGCCTACTGCTGTGTCTCCTGAGTCTTGGAGAGCTACTAAGCCATTTGTTATGCTTCTTAAAATTATTAGAGCCATGAGAGATTTTACTCACTGAAACAGCCATTCAACCAGCTCATAGAATATCATCAATGCACATAATGACTTTAGGAAGGTCAGTCTCTATAAATAAGTGACATTACTCAGTGGACTCAAAGACCTGAACTGACTCAAAGCCTGTAGCTAAAGTCTTCATTATTTTAATGCAGGTTACTTGACAGGTAGTGCAACTACTTTTATTTTATATACCATAATAGTAGTGATAGCGCAGGATAACATATTTTTGCAACCTTTTCACAACGTCAATTATTTACATTTACATTTAATAATTTAGAAGACATTTTTATCCAAAGCGACTTACAAATGAGAGAACACCACAAGTCAGTAGTTAAGGAAAAACAGTCACACTGTAGTATAACCATTTATCAGTTGCATATAAAAATAAATGATTTAATTTTTATAATAATTTTCATTTATTTATTTGTTTTATATCAAGTGAGGAAAAACAAAGAAGAAAATAGTAAGGCTAAACCTTGCTCGAAAACCAACAGATGAAAAACTTAAAAGAACCAAAATATTCATTCATTCATTATCTTCCGCTTTATCCTATATTAGGGTCACGGGGGTCCCCCAAGCCCATCCAGGGGAGAACGTCTTGGGCGCTGGGCAGATACACCCAGGACAGGTCGCCAATCTATCGCTGGGCACACATTCACGCACTCTATATGGGGCAATTTGGAGAACTCAATTGACTTGATCCATGTTTTTAGACTGTGGGAGGAAACCAGAGAACCCAGAGGAAACCCACGCGGACACGGGCAAACTCGTGGATGGGGATTCGAACCGGGAATCCCTAGTGCTGAGAGGCGAACGTGCTAACCACTAAGCCACCATGCCGCCCAGAACCAAAATATTATTTTTTTATATTCCATTTTTTATCTTGTATTGTCTGTCTGTGTTATGTTTTGTGATTTTCTGATCAGTTGGAGAGTTAAATGATCTTATTCTTACCTACACCAGAGAAAGAAGTAACTGATTATACTGACCATTTTCTTGTAAGGAAGAAATGAACGTGTAGCCCTTAAATAGACTAAATGACAGATGTCACTACTCAGTCTCTCCAAGATTTCATTCAATAATATATTGGTCCGAGATGTAATGTGCTTGCCTACAAAAGCTTATTATGAAAATGGATCCCTTCCAAATGACTGACTACTTATTTTAGTGTTATCAGGAACATCTCTTGTTAATTGCTCTACATGTTTACTTCAAATTGTAGGAATTCTGTATTGTCAGAATGGCCTGTGGAGGAGAAGTTTCTGGAAAAAAGATGAATAACTGGGGCCGCTAAAAGCTAACAGATTGTTGCACCTTGCACCATTTGACTGTTCACGTGTTGGAGAACTCTAAAAATCTAAACAAGATTACATTGTAATCCTTTGCTAAATCTGCTGCACTGATCTTTTAAATTATTGATGATGGAAAATACACCTACTGGCCATTTTTTTAGTTACACCTCCTCAGTTCTTGTCAAGAATCCACCTCATTGCCCTCTCTTGGACTCTGCTTTCCTGTGCATCCATTTAATTTAGTACTGCTGTGTGTTTTCCATCACGTGTTTTTTCATAGTGTGTTTATATGTTCTACCTTTCCTTGTATCTGGTGTCTGAACATTATTTCATCTTATTTCAGTTACAGTTATATCATCGGCATATGTTATGTCTGTTTTCTCTGGTGTCTTGTGCATTGAAGATTACTGCTCATCTCATCTCCTGCTTTGGACTTCCACTTCCTTCACTCACTGACTGTTTTTTTTTCATTTTCACTGAGCTTATGGATGAACTTTGTAGTTCTACATTAACAGATTTTAATCCATCTGTTTCTCTACATACTTTATAATTCGGCTTTAGTAATTTCTCCGATGATCAGCATCCCCAGAGAGGAGGTGGATGACGTCAGTAAGGCAGTGATACACGGTGGTTGTGGTGTTAGTGTGGCAGTATTGCTGGACAGTGAAGAGTACAGCATTCAAAACATACAGGTGTCTGATCCACCATACCATCATCCACCACCCTAATAATACCTGAATTGTGGGGGTTCCGATCTTCAGCGAGCAGAATAAAAAGGAACAGCAATGTATGTAGAGAAACAAATGGACTACAGAATGTAATTTCAGAACTACAAATTCCAACTATATGGTAAGTGGAAAAACAATTACCTGTATCTATTAAAATGGCTGATGAGTATATAAAGCAAATTAACATTTCATTTGTATCAGAAGTTAGTAAATTTGTTTCCTCTAAGAATAAATAATAACTAGGTTACTTTTTTTACAAAGCACATTTAAAAAAAAGTTTACAAAGACCAAGCTGTACAGCCAAAATTCACACATGAGCTTTCCTTTTAACAGTGCCTCTTTTTAAGTACAAAATCTTTTGGCATTTATGTTGAAATCAAATTGAATTGTCCTGGCAGTTACACAGTTCACTTGCTTTTTAACATTTTCAGCCTACATTTTCCTTTTTTCTGAAAAAAATATTTACCTTTTATTTTCTAAAGTTAATACACTGGTGTACACCAGAGGACATTCTCTCTTCAAGAGATCTGTAAATTGCTTCTTTACAATAGACATGGCAAACAGTCCCTTTGATCACTTAAGGTCATTAGGCTTGGGTGATGCATCAGGCAGGTAGCTAACACAAGAAGATTAACCTCATTGTTTTTTAGAGCACTACCCAAAAGTGCACTCTCTGTTTGCTGATTCGAGTACTCCTTCTCTGTAATACTCCATTGTGTGTGTGTGTGTGTGTGTGTGTGTGTGTGTGTGTGTGTGTGTGTGTGGCTGGAAACAGTAGTAAAATTATTGTCTTGAGTTAAAAAGCCTTATGTTGCCTTTTAACAAAAATAAGTACATTAATATACAATACACAGCAACTTCTTTATACCTTTCAGAAAGTTCAAAGTGTCATGGAATGGGGGTGTTTCAAATTTTCATTAGGTTAACAATTGAGTGCCCCAGGACTAAGTGTTTGTTCTTATTCTTTTTTTTAATGCACATGTCCATGGCTCAGTCATTCAGGCTCATGGATTCCCTTATCACTGTTAAGCCGATGACACCTGGCTTCACATCTCCTTTGCCCCAGTAGACACCACAATTTCTGCTCAGATATCTCCCTGTTTTACCAATATGTCTGTTTGGGTGAAGACCCGTCACCTGAAGCTAAAATTGGCAAAAACAGAACTCCCTATCAACCAGCCTCAGTTCATCAAAATCTGGCCCTCCTAATTGACAGTTCCAAAATCTTTCAGGATAGCTCTGTTCATAACCTGGCTTCACAATTAATATGCAGCTAAAACTATTAGAGCAGGTCACAAAAACCATCCGTTCCTGCAGATTTATTCTCTACCACACCAAGAAGATCATTTTTTTGACAGAGTACCTAATTGTTAGTGTAACTCCCTCATCCTTTCAAAGATTGATTTCTGCAGTGCATCGCTTTTCAATCTTCCATCTTGCACAATCAAGCCTCTTTAGCTGATCCAAAACTTAGGAGCTCATCTGGGTTTAAACTAACCCAAACCAATTTATGTAGCTCCACAACCAATCTCTCTGCTTTATTTTCCAGTAGTTGCCTGCATCTAGTACAATGCCCTGAATCTGGCCTAAACAAAATGTATAGTGTCATCACCACTTCACTTCCTCCTTATCCAATATTCTTAACTGCTTTGAGCACAGAGAGGGCTAAAACATTGAAAAAGCCTACAGCTCTTCTGCTTAAGTTATTATAAGGCAATAGCTGTGACCAAGAGATCAGAGCAATGCTGCCCCTGTATTTCAACACACCTCCTAAGTTTTAATTTGTATCCTTTTCTTCAGGCTAGATATTAGGGATCAAGGAGAGGGGCTCATTTGTTTGTTGTCCTCATTTACAACAAAAACCTAGGGCACATTATGATCACCAGTGAGTGTAACAGTGCTCCTCAGGGAAACTGCGCTTCTTGAACAACTTTCAGTTTGCTATCTTATTTATTCAGGTCGTTGATACCCTCATGCTTACTAACCCATTGCATCCCCTCAAAATTTTGTAAATTTAATTCACAGGTATTTTGACCCTGAGTTAATCACACATTCTGTCTATCCACTGATTCAAGCCACTTCATCAGTTATATGATTTCCAGTATTTTTTTTTTAGTCACACCATTTTTCTGGTCCTATCATTTTACCAAGATTCACAATTCTTTGAGCACTAACCACCCAATTGTAGCTCGCAGTGTAACTTATTCAATGCAAATATTATTGTAGGCAACAACACGTAAAATTCTGTTTTGTTTGCTTGTTTGACTGTTTTGCTAAGTTGTTTACAGCTGTTCATTCTCTTCCATGTTTTGTCCCACATTGCTACTGTGTCACTGATCTCCCACTCTGAAGCATTTACTACCATGCTTACAAATGCATTCTTACACACAGTGAAAGTATGTTCTCTTTTATATCTTATATTTTTGATAGTTTATTTTAGAATGCAAAAAAATAAAATAAAATGGGCGGCACAGTGACTTACTGTTTAACATGTTTGCCTCTCAGCACTGTTGATACAGGTTTGAATCTCGATCTGGGTGTTGTTTCCATGTTCTCCCCGTGTCTGTGTAGGTTTTCTTTGGGTTCACATTTTCCTCCCAAAGCCTAAAAACATGGATTCAAGATAAATTGGCTGCTCAAATTGCCCCTGTATAGTGTGTGTCAAGTCAGTGTGTTCCCAGCAATAGATTGACTCCCTGTCCTTGCTGTATATACCTAGTGCCAGAAAAATTCTTCTTTGAAGGCATGGGGCCTGTCCCTAGTATAAGATTAAGAATAAGATAATGAGATAAGATGAATGCAGAATTAATGTTACTTTAAATATTCACCAATTTTGGCTTTGACCTCTTTTCTGAATAGGGTTCCCAATTTACATGGTAGGCCTTTTTTGAGAAATTTGGCATAGGTTGACTTTTAATTACCTAAAACAAATGGCCAATAGACAAGGTGTTATGTGGCTATACATTTAACAGGCCATTTGATTTGATAACTGGTCTTTTTTTTCTCTAGGTTTATTAACTTTATTTATTGGTGGATGTTTGGTTTTACTAGACAAAAGTGTTTACCAGATCCATTTGTTGCAGTTTCAGAAAGTCATTCAGTTCAGCAAGCCAGTTTTTCAGTCCCACTTAAACCAGTGAACCCAGTCTCCTCCTCTGTCTATTAATATGAAGAACAATTGTGAGTCATGTCTCAGAGCTGAACCATAAATTAAATTCTAGCCATGCAAGTACACCAAAGCTGTGTTTTCGATAAACATCAATGTTTATTAGGGCTCTGATAATACCAAATAGTGTGCAATTTACTGCTTTCATTACATGGTGGATTACAAAAGGTAACAGCAAGACCACCTAATAATGTAAAACATGACAACATGTGTCACTGAAGGAAAAAATAACTGCACTGTAATTTTCTAAATCTGGACATGGTAACACCTTAGACTGTAGAGATAGGGATGTGATGATTTATTCTTTACACTGACACAATGGAAAACATTATACCTTCATTCGTGTTTTCAAAGAAATCAGCTAGAGTGGGTGGCATGTATGTATGCATAATGTGTATACATAATATGTTATCAGACAACCAGACAATATACATTTCCATGACAGCAGCAATCTGGCAATTATATTTATGATTGTCTTGGCATCTTTAAATTATGTTTGTAAAGTATTATAACCAGTAATTGCTTGCTCCTTCAACCCCACCACTGCATGTGGACTTTGAATAGTATCAAAGATTAGGATACAATGCAGCCTGCATTATAGATTGACTGATGCAACCTTATTCTGCACAAGTATTGAATAATAATTTTCTTTGAGATAGAAAGGGAAAAAATGAGAAAATAATATCTACACCATTTTGGCATGAAATGCAGAAGGTTTTATATAACAGAAAGCAATGGTGACAGAAAAGGGAAATTGCTGTTCCACTGACACAATGGGGCCACAGGTGTCAAAAAGAACAGTCACACAAAACACATGACATTTTTGATTGTTTCTTCAGTTTGATAAGGAATTAGGTAATATACTTAGTAAGATTAAAATGATTTCATAACAGCATCAGTGTACATTATAATGTATATCAGTATGTATAAAAAGTATGTATGAAACACATTTCATGACTTGTGTATATAGCATTATTTCATTCATTTATTCACACAGACACACTCTATATGGGGCAATTTGAGAATTCAATTAACTTGATCCATGTTTTTGGACTGTGGGAGGAACCGGAGAACCCGGAGGAAACCCACGCAAACACAGGGAGAACATGGAAACTCCACCCAGATGGGGATTCGAACCGGGAATCCCCAGCGCTGAGAGGCGAACGTGCTAACCACTAAGCCACCGTGCCGCCCGCATTATTTCATGTCTAACTAAATTATCATTTATCAACAATCCATCTGTCCATCCATTATCTTTCATTTAATATCTCTACAGGAGTCGCAGGGGGGTTCCCCATGCCCTTCTAGGGGAGAATGGTTCAGACGCTGGGCAGATACACCCATGACAGGGCGCCAATCTATCACTGGGCATTCATCAACCAATCAATGCTAAAACTTAGTTATGTTCAGATTAAATTTGTGTTCTTGAAAAGAGTTATGATCCTTATCTAAGCTAAACCTGTCTGGTCATATTGACAGTGTAGTAAATTTAGTAGGTTTAGTTCCATCAGTGAGGCAGTCTTTCAGATTTCTGACATCTTCTTTTTGAAAAAAAAACTGCACATGACTGCTATTTGATTTTCTTCCCTGAGGTTGTCTTGATCTTTAGATCCCACTTCTCACATAGACAGCCAATATTAATGTTATGAGTGTATGGGACTTGGGAATTCTGTTGTCTAATAATTGTAATGAGAATAGAAAAGGAACTGGTCAATCCTGAACTTTCAGCCTGTCAAATTAATAAATGTCACGCAATAGCTTATTAAATTTGACATACAAAAAGGTATGACTGCTGTGAGTACTTAATAAATTGAACTTTCCAAATAAGGGGCAATTCAAATAAATAAATAAACAAAATAATAATTAATTATTTAATGGTCTCAGCAGTGGGTTTGCTGGAATATAACATACCCTACTAATTTAGTAGTTATTTTTAAAGTAATAGTTATATTTATACTGTTAATAGTAGGTACATTACTTTTATTTCAAGTAACTTCAAATATTTTTTTATCTTAACACATACATAACTCATGCATGCATAATGATTACAACTTCTGCATATTTTTTGTCCATAACTGTATGAAAAATTATATTTATTTATAGTTAGACAGAATGCTATGCAATGTATAAATGTGTACAAAAGAGGCATCATTTAAACCTAATTTTGGTTCACCAAAATTAATAAAACTCTTTACTGGCACTGTTACATCCGGAAAGACATTAGACAATAATTAAGAATTCAAGTAAAATGACCGCATGTTGGAGCAAAAAACACAAAAGTCATTTTAATTGTATCATTAATTAAAAAAGCAATTCCTTGTACCAGCAATAGCAATGTAATTATAACAATGTGTTACTTTGTTTGTTTTCAGCACTGGTAATAACACAGTGTATTACCAAAAAAGACAGTTCGCAAAAGCACAAAACCATATTTTAAAATCAGTGTGCCATGCCAAAACAAACTTGTCAGGGTAAAACCAAGCTAACGAGAAAAAACCAAGAGCTCAGAGCACTGCAGCTTAAGTAAATAGATGCAAATATACCGTTCACAAGGAAAATATCTCTATAAATCTGAATCTCAAATTCAGACACTATAACACATCGTAAAAACACAGCACAAAGTCTGACAAAATAACACATTACATTTATATTATTCAGCATATTATGATACAAAACATATTGCAGAAATATGATGAAGTTAAACAAAATAATATGACACAAAATGACCACTTAAATGAAATGACAATGTGTGGTTCACTCATGACTATTTCACAGTAACAAACTAAAATATCTTAATTATTTAATCAGAAGGATAATGTAATGTAATGTAATATAAGCACTGTAGCTCACAATAAATGAATGTTGGTAAAAGATAGATTGTTTTTAGTATTTTTGATTCAGTTCTATTGTACGAAATGTCTTATTAATGACAAATGGCAGAGGAGAACATTTAAGGAAAGTGGAATATAACAGTGTAATACTATTTTTGGCTTTGCAAATTATTAGGTTTACAAGTGTTTTAAAATTGGTTTTAAGTGCTCTCTCTCTTTCCGTCTCTCCGTCTCTCTCTCTCTCTCTCTCTCTCTCTCTCTCTCTCTCTCTCTATAGTATGTATATATATAATTTTTATTTATTATTAAAGTTATATTTGTTTGAAATGTGTCACTTCACATTTAGCTCCGAGGTATTTTAAACAAGCATGCAGACTCTCTGATGAGACAGAAATGAATTGGTAAACAGAGAATATGACTCTGCAACACTTCAGCACCATAATGAGAAGTGAATGTTTCAGTTACAGATCCCTATAGAAAAGCATAATGCGCTTGAATGGCTTTAGCCATCTGTTGACAACATTTAGTCAGTGAGTAATTTATCATTTCCAAACAGCCAAGCATGGGGTCTGGTGAAATAAACTTACCAGATTATATCTGCCTCTTGAACATCTTTTTCTAAAATCACACACACACATATATATATATATATATATATATATATATATATATATATATATATATATATATATATATATATATATATATATATATCATAGTCTTTGCATTGGAGCATCACAATGAAATGGCAGTACCCAATTTGTTGACAACATCCTGTTCTGAAACGAATGGATCCTGCTTACACAAATAAAATCCATACATCTACACAAAACAATATGTAGTGTAAGGGAAGTATTTTCATAATAGAATAAAATATTTTATTTTCTCAACTGGGCAGGCCAGGTAATAAAGTTTAATGCAAAAAATATATAGTAATTAATAACTATTTGAAAGTAACCATAAGGATATAACAAAACATTCGATCCCAAATCATATTCAACCATTAAAGTAAACAAAAGAAAACTAATTTGTTTAAATAACTGTATTCCATTTTGCCAAAATTCAAAATGGGGAGAGCAGATAAGTGTAAAGTTTATAAAAAATCCTTTAAGGAACAAAGACAGAAAAACAGAGAATTACCAGTATCACTATAAACTATGATTTGCCATACCTATGGTTGGTATTAAAGTGGGTGAGCAAGTAAAAGTTAAAAACTTTTAAGCAATGAATGGGAATATTGGCTATAGTATATGAAGTGTAGAGAACATCTTATGGTGTAGTGTTGTGGGAGTGATCTGTGATGGAGAATCTACAAGAGTAACATTTACAGGATAGTAGTAAGACCTGCAATGTTGCAATTCTCATTAGGAGTGATGAGCAAGGACAAGATTATGAATTAGTTTATTAGAGAACTGGCACAGGTAAGAGATTTTGGAGAAAAAGGCATGGTTATGTGGTTTGGACAGTGGCAGAGCAGAGATGTTTTTATTGGCAGAATGTTAAGGATGGAGTAACTATCAGGGAAAAGAGAGGCAAATGGATATCTTGAAATGAAAGACTGGGCATGGAAAAGAGAGTATAAAAAAACTAGTATGGTAAATTGAACATGTAATCCTGCACAAATGAGATAAAATTGAAATGAACTTAAATAGAAAAAGGAAATAGGAAATTAATTAGAGAAAGTGGAGGAAAGTCATGTAAACTTAAATTTTGATTAGTTATTTACAAATAAATTAATAAATAAACCTTACAGGAAGAAAAGAGGAGACTTTAACAACTGGGTTCTGTTGGATTTGCATGTGACACATACAGCGCAGTACTTAATAAACTTTAACACAATATTGAATTTTTGCACCACTTATATTAACAGTGTATTATTTTAGTGATAAGAAATACACTGAGGTAACCACAGCAGACAACAATATGGACCCAAGTAATTAGATGAAAGCAGGTAAAATATAAGAACACCTTAAAAAAAAGTAAACAAAAATAAAAATATTATGAAAGGCCTGTGAAAGTCGTCATTGCTAATGTGGAATCATGCAGGCAAGAAAACTACCTGGATGAAATGAAACGGAGGAGTCAAACTGGTTTAAAAACATAACCCAGTAAGCCTAATGGACATTAAACTGCCTAAAACTTTCAATGTACTTAAACTTGTTTTGATCTGTAAGAACCTGTAGCGTGGCACTCATCAAGTGCAATCTTCATGGCCATTAGTTCTCAATCTCCAATGCTATATCTACAAGCAGTCTGCATGATTTGTGAAGAAAAAAAAAGGTTGGCCAGAGCAGTCTATGTACTGTGAGAGAGAACTGCACTAACTTCTTGGCTAGAAGCATCAACTTCCATCATGAAGGGCTTAGTAATATTTGTGTAACCTAATATCGGTGCAGTAGTGAACTGGAACTCAAAATGATTAAAGGCATGCTCAGCTTTAAGGGATCAACTCAATACATGGGGTTTACTGAAAGGGGTAGGAAGAAAGGGGTTAAAAGGGGGTCAGTTAAAGGTAAAGAAAAACAGATGAATTAATGAATGAATTACAAGTAAAAACATGAGTTGGCCAAGACTAAAGACAAAGAAGAATAAAGTTACAATGTTAATGGTTCATCATTTTGTTTGTAAGAAAGTAAGATCAAATCAAACTTTGCATTTCACGGCATTTTGAAATATATATATATATATATATATATATATATATATATATATATATATATATATATATATATATATATATATTTCAAAATGCCGTGAAATGCAAAGTTTGATTTGATCTTGCTTTCTTACAAACAAAATGATGAACCAATTATTACAGAATATTTTATACTTTTAATATGAATTTTTATAACTATTATAAAAGAAATTAAAGCTGTAACCCACCTCAATACAACATTTACAAGCGCTGACACAACATTTACAAACGACCAGGCAGACAGAAAGGGTAGGTAACTTAAACAGGAAGTGTTGATTGTTGACAATTGTTTCACAGGGTCAGCCTGGATCAGGTGTGTCCACACTTTTCTGACCTGAGATCTACTTTTTCCAGTGGATAGGACAACGTAATCTACCGGAATTCATTTTATTAAGCTTTAATGTTGAAACATGTTTACACTGATCATGTTTATTTTGTGAAACCAGTATAGAAAAGACTCGCCTTTAGGTTGCCATTTTCATAGAAATGACTCTTTTATTAAACATGATAATCTGGTTTTAGTCCAGCCTTTTGCTAAGACGTGACACATGTTCCTCCTAAATGGCAACCCCCCCCCCCACACTCGTTTGAGCAAAAACACACAGCATACAGAACAAATGGCCCCGCATTCCCCCAAACAGAACATTAATGAAACAGAACACATTAAAACCCCACATATAATGCTTGGAAGTGGAAATAAGTATAATAATTGGTCGTGTTTATGATAACTGTACAGCTACATTGACCTGTCCATCTTTATGTAACGTACATTTAAATTGCCATGATTGAGGCACGGAGGCATGGCTGCACACCGGTTTTGGGAATTTGTAAATGGTCATTTTTAAATGTTGTTTCAGCGTTTCTAAATGTTGTATCGAAGTTTGTAAATGTCGTTTTAGCGTTTGTAAATGTTGTTTCTGCATTTGTTAATTTGTTTTGCACTAATGTAGTTTCCTCCCTATATTAGTTTCCTTTTATTTTAGACATTTAAGTATAATTTGAATAAATATGAAAAAAAAAAAAATCTAATGCGAAACTAATCTGTGATCATTGTCAATCTTTAATAAACTAACAAAGAAATAAAGAAAACCTTAAATATTTAAATTAATATATGTATAAAGCATAAAAAAGCCATCCCACTAAAACATTGCAGAATAAATCTTGGTCAGCCTGATATGACCACTGATTTCCTTAAGAAACCTTTAACATTGATGGAAGCCTATCTCTCACAGGAATCCTAAGACAGTCCTCTGCATTAATAGTACCTTCATACATATGCAACACACACGTGCATAAGGAATTGATGGCCCATTCTGTGACAAAAAAAAATAAAACAAGACACGTTTGACCATAGCACAGGTCTGAACTGTCTGCACAATGAGCCCAAAGAAGTCAGCAGTTCTCCATTGCATTGATGTATACATATCTTTTTGCATGCAGCTATATATATATATATATATATATATATATATATATATATATATGTATATATATATATATATATATATATATATACGGCGGCACGGTGGCTTAGTGCTTAGCACGTTCGCCTCTCAGCACTAGGGATTCCTGGTTCGAATCCCCATCTGGGTGGAGTTTCCATGTTCTCCCCGTGTCTGCGTGGGTTTACTCCGGGTTCTCCGGTTTCCTCCCACAGTCCAAAAACATGGATCAAGTCAACTGAGTTCTCAAAATTGCCCCATATAGAGTGTGTCTGTGTGAGTGAGTGTGTGCCCAGCGATGGATTGGCGCCCTGTCCTGGGTCTATCTGCCCAGTGCCCGAGACGTTCTCCCCTGGATGGGAATGGGGAACCCCACCGCGACCCTAATAGAGGATAAGCGGGAGATAATGAATGAATGAATGAATGAATATATATATACACAATTTAAACTTTAATGCATCAATAAATGTCCAGCATTAGCTACAGAAAATGTGCTTTTTTTTCGAATTCTTTTCTAACAAGAAATTATACTCATAACATTTTCAATATTCTCACAAAACTGTTACTGTAGAACTCCACATAGTTCTATGCACTAATTTACATGATGTTTTTGTGTGCATTTGGAGTTTTATTGCATTTGTTTTAACTTACCTTATTAAAGCAGTGCTGCTGAAGTTTGTTTTAGGATCCTGAATTACTGCTGGACCAAGTATAGTTCAGCATTCGAAATGTCTAGCTCAAACATGTAGAAGAAAATTAGTATTGTCTAAATTTACATCTACAAAGTCAAGCAAAAAGGTGGATATGTATGATATAGAGTGCACTGTATAGAACAATGCAAAATAAAATTTCACCACCACATTAATGTCAGTGTGGTATTGAAAACGATTTTGAAAACTTTTGCTTTGCAAGAGTATTTGCATGTAGTAGACTGTTTTGTAGTAAAACTCCATATAGTATATACATGGGAAATTGTGTGTTAACAGATTACAAATCCCTCACAAGCAGACACACATAGAATCATACATTAACAGCTAGGAATAATTAGGATTTACTTAGCACTTGCATGCATATGGCCTTTAGGAAAAACCCACAAGGACATAGGGAGAACATATAAACTCTTTACAAAAAGGACCCAGACCTCCCTACCCTAGAAATAAAACCCAGTAACTTTTTACAGTGAAGCAACATTGATAATTACTGAATATGACTTTTTATGATTTATGAATGATTAATTCAAGATTAATTCATTATAAATATGAATTCAATAAAACATGTATTCAAAAGTTTTTATTGAAACATGCTATGAAAGTTACTCTTCAAAAATGAGGTTTGAGTCAGGTAAATAAGGTTTTTCTTATTGTTAACACACAGTAAGTACATTATTTCCTTTAATTGTACATAGTTGGCAGGAGTTAGCTTTAGCCCTGTAAAATCATCTTGACATTTTACAAGAGTACTTAATTTTCTTCTTGCTCATCCACTAGATCATGACATTTGTGCTACAATTGCCACAATTCCTCGGGGAAATCAGTTTTGTTTAAACTGAGAAAGCCAGACTTCAGACTTCATTATGTATCCAATGCATAGGTGAAATGACACTGATAAGAAGACAGTCCAAATTGAATTTTAGATCCAGGAATGACACAGAAAATGCTACACATTTACCAATTTAAATACAAAAAAAAATTCACCTCATCACTCTATATTACATGAGTAGGTTTTCCATTAACAGGTTTGTTAGACAAGCAGGTGACTAAAATTATTTACCACTCATGACTATACAGCTTTATGAAAAGTAGTTAAATCACCGAAATTTGTTTATTATTATTTTTTTAAATAATCCTTAAACCCTTTTTTTACATTGTGAAATGCTTTCTGCTACTCCTGTTTCCTTTGATCCATCAAAACTTACTGTTAGGTGGTTTGCTCACTCTAAATGTCCCTTAGGTGTAAGTGAGTGTAAATGAATAACTGTGTAAGTAAGTGTAATTCCATGTGATAGATAGTTACAATTTATTCCAGAATAGCTTCCAGAATCAAGATTAGGATAAAGTGGATGAATTAATGAATGAATGGTACTTATTTAAATGACAACTCAACTGAGAAATTGCATAAAGAATAACACTCATGGATATTGCGTCTTGTTAAATTTAATGTTGATTGTTAGATAAAATAATCCTAAATGTTTGATATTACAATATTACTCAGGGAAAATAAATGACACACTGTACATTTAAATTACAAAACAACAAAAATCATTATGTAAAATATCAAGTGACTGATGTTAAGAGAATTGAAAATAGTATTTATGCATAAACAGGAAAAACACATATTAAGAGTTTATTATTATTATTATTATTATTATTATTATTATTATTATTATTATTATTATTATTATTAATTTACAAATTTAACTAATATCCAACCATATATCCATTATCTTCTGCTTAATTCTCTACTAGGGTCATGGGTGGGTCATGAGTGGGTTTCTATGCCTATCCAGGGGAGAACGTTTCAGGCGCTGGGCAGGTACACCCAATTAGGGCACAGATCTATCACTGAGCACATACTCACTCACACACACACACACACAAACACACTCTATATGGGGTGCTAACCGCTAAGCCACTGTGCCATCCAATTTAACTAATTTATATACTATGTTCTCCTCATGTCCACATGGGTTTTTTCTGGATTTTCCCAGTTTCCTCAGACAGTCCAAAAACATGAATTGCCTGCTCTGAATTGCCCTTATCTAAATTGCTTGTTCAGAGTGTCCAGCAAGTGTATTGGCACCTCGTCCTGAGTCTCTCTGCCCAGCAATCCAAACGTTCTCCCCTGAATGAGCATGGGGAACCCCACCACAATCCTATTATAGGATTAATCTTAAATTAAAACTAACCCACCAGTTCTACAGTTTATTTTCACTCATTAATATTTAAAACTCCTTTAACACAGTAATGAATTTAGGCTGAATTTTTCATGTAAAAATTATTATTTTTCATATGAGCATGACCTCGTAGGTGTGTGTAGGCTGGGGTGAGATCATGCTGCTTTCATGAGCATCTAACATTTTCTTTTAAAGATGTCTGATAAATAAACTGGATCCATGTTGTCTTTTTCTCATTGGCATTTAAATTCTACTCTTTTTATTTGTGTGCCGAGTGATAGATCAGCACCCTATACTGGGTGTACCTGCCCAGCACCCGAAACGTTCTCCCTTGGATGGGAATGGGAAACCCACCCCTGACCCTAGTAGTGAATTAAACTACTCTACTCTAAACTATCACATAATTACATCTAACTCAATAACATTTTTATTTATACATATCACAGAAAAAATAAATAGTTTTTCTGGGAAAAAAGAAATAGAATATTTCAGAGTGTATTTCAGGTACATAATTTTGCAGAATGAAAGATGGTGGCTTAAAATATTAGATTCTTAGAATGAATTTACTCAATTTACATGGAATAGTTTGTAGTACTTTTATTCCTTCAATAATAAAATCTCATTTCATATGAATGATCTTTTGCAAAGGTCACTCTCAGAGAAAGTGCACAATAGATGAACTCTGTTCAATCAAATGCAGACATGTGGGCAGATGAAGAGGCAAAATAACAGACCATGAAGAGAGGAATTCAAATTTTGTAACTGTAACTAAAAGAAAGTAATGTCATGTGTTGTGCTACACAGCTCTGGAATATATAATAAAGAAAGAAAGTTCTCTAGTAGAGAGCACATTATAATATATGGTTTTACTTTACTTTACACTATTATGGTTTAAAATAATAACTTTTAAAAAGCCACATTGCATTACAAGGAGCAAAACTGTCATTTGTGTGTCAAATGTGTACAGACCAATGAGACCATGGGACAGGTGTCATTTTTACTCTCTTTTAGTTTATTTACTTTTATTTTTACTCTTTTATTACTCAATTTTATGTTTCAGGCATTTCACAGCTGCTGCAAATGTTTACCTAAGTTTGGTCATTTGTCCTGTTTGAGTGGATTTTTCATCTATTCTGTTGTATTTATGTTCACATACTAATTTAATTTGATGCAGATTTTTGTGATTAGATGCCTTTTGTTTGAGAATGTGTTGTTTATAGCTGCTGTTTGACATCATGCCCAGGGCATCCAGCTTGTTGCTTGTTTTTTTTTTTTTTGCTTTTTAATGAAGTTTTTACTTTCATCATAGAACTCATGCTCCTAGCATTCTTTCAAGCAATGAAATCTTTACATAAAGTTCCATCTAAATGAAAGTGGTTATGGCTTGGTGTGATGGAAAAAAGCCAGGCATTGTTTTTGGCCTCTAGCATGGTAACTAGGGTTGCCAGCATGCACCAGATACACTCCATCATCCTTCTCCTTTTCATGTTATCTCATGAGCACATAAAAAAGTTGACAACACAATAAAATTCCCTCCTCCCTGCTAGCCCCTGATGATTTACATTTTGTACTCTCGCACCCAAAGAACCAGTCCGAAATCAAACATGGCTCTAAAAGCTTCGGTATCTTTGGTGGGCTTACTAGCAGCTAGCGGTAGGTCCCTAATGATGCATTTCCTCCCACACACAGCAATAAATTAACAGTGCTCATTGTCAAAATTGTCAAGTTACATTTAAATAATATTGTCTTTTACTATTTTAAAGTCGTAGTAGTTTAAGTACAGTAAGTACAGTACACTAAGTACAGTTTAGTCATAAAGCAATTTTTAATGTTTACAAATTTTTGAACCTGAACCCTTCAGAATAGGAAGAAACCTTGTGAGGTCTCCGTGAGGTCCTTGTGAGGTCCTTGTGAGGTCTCAGTGAGCATTGTTAACAGACAGAAAGCAATAATAATGTGCAGTAATGTGTCATTTATGTATATTCATTTCAGTCACTAAAGTCTGGTGAAAGTCTTCCCTGCAGAGTGTGCACATATATAAATGTTAAATTAAACTGAGTTCTTGATTACAGACTCCATACAACAAAACTTAAAGAACAGGATTTTTAAAAAATGTTTTTTGTTTTTTCTACTAATAATTCTTTCTGATATTTAGATTTATCATTACTAAATTGACTTAACAAAGTACAAAGTATGTCACGCATGGGTAGCCCTGACACTATTCCTGTCCTCTTGTAGTGATAAGGCAATATTTTATCATTATTTAATTATATTTAATGTGTGATACAAGTTTTTGTTCAGGGACCAAAATAAAGATTTATCATCATCTTAAGCAGCCACATAAATTTAACACATTTTAAAACATACAGTATTGTGTTTTCTTCCTCTCCTTTTCACTCTTATCCTCTCACCTCTCTCAATGTAATTTTGTATTAATATGTTTTTAAATCTGAATGATTTCGCATATGTCTTCTTTTGAAATCTCATGAGTATCTCATTTTATTCCCAAATTTTTAATCATGTTCTTTAATTACTTATCAAATATAGCACAATATCCTTTTTAATATAATACAGCAAATATAAAACTTCTAACGCAGCCAGATTTAATTTTAAAGCAGGAATAATTATGTTTATTTATTTATTTATTTATTTATTTATAATATAAATTGGCAGCACGGTGGCTTAGTGGTTAGCACGTTCGCCTCTGAGCGCTAGGGATTCCCGGTTGGAATCCCCATCTGGGTGAAGTTTCCATGTTCTCCCCGTGTCCACGTGGGTTTACTCCGGGTTCTCCGGTTTCCTCCCACAGTCCAAAAACATGGATGAAGTCAATTGAATTCTCCAAATTGCCCCATATAGAGTGTGTGTGTGAGTGAGTGTGTGCCCAGCGATGGATTGGCGCCCTGTCCTTGGTCTATCTGCCCAGCGCTCGAGACGTTCTTCTCTGGATGGGCATGGGGAACCCCACCGCGACCCTACTAGAGGATAAAGCGGGAGATAATGAATGAATAATGAATAATATAAATTTGTTGTATCACCAGCTTTATTGCTATCTTTGCTATTTATTTGATGTACTAATGTACAAATTACAGGAAATTAAGCTAAACAGAATAACTAGACAAAATAATGTTACTGCAATTTCCCCCAGGGATTAATAAAGTATTCTGATTTTGATTCTAATTCTAAAAATGGTATAAATGCCGGAAGAGAGCTTACGGGAGGCAGCAACAGGTATTGGACAAACACAATGACCTACAGCACGAGGGAGCAAATAAAATTAATAAAATAGTCATATGCAATGAAAGAACCAATAAAACATTGAAATAAAAATTAATTAAAACAAACCAGCTGAAGATTATTCTCAAAGTAGAATTAACAAGACAGGGAAATAAGAATCAAAACTAAATGAAACTGCAGTAAGATCAAGACAGCTGCACACACACACACATAAATTAAAAACACACCTAAAGGTTTCATTCAAGAGTATTTTTATAAACAACAACATTAAAACTACCAAAGCTTATCTCAGTACAATGTGGTGATCCAGTTTTAGAAAGCTAAGAGCAAACAAACAAAATGTCCAGAATACACAACATTAAGACATAACGACCCAAAGTGCATTATACCAGCAGTTTTAAGAAGCAAGTAAATGAGCCAGACAACTCTTGGCAAGGTATTTTTATCCTACACCATGGTACTGAAGAACACTTTATTTTTGGCTCCATGTTCATAATGAATAACTGCATGGTACAACACTTGAGAGATACAGGAGGTGAACATACTTCAATTCCCAATACAATAGAAAAATGTATCGCAGTTGCACTGCTTATTTCTAACAAAAGATAAAAACCAAGTAAATCTAAGAGGGGTTTGATGAAAGTCGAGCACTATCTGGCAGTAAGGTTAAGCCTTTCATAAATTGAAATATTTCTGAAAAGATAAGTCTTTTTTTGGCTTATGATAAGCAGTGGAAAGGACTTTTCATCATATCGACTCCACCCACTCCTTCAAAACTTGAGTGTCAAAATCACAGGGTAAAAAAAAGTTACACATCTTAGCTGTCGATTTAAAAAAAAAACAACATGATTTTATCTTGACCTTTTAGCCTTACATTCAATGCTGTGAAATTCTACATAATTTATTATTATTATCAAAGCTATGCTGTGCTGTCAGAAGATATCGTCTTCTATAAGAATAGTGGTGGGTGGATTTTCATTTTTTTGAGGAGCAAGATGATTCCATCTAGGATTTTGAGCTGTGATGTAGATCCATTCAATCATCAAATGTATAGCAACTGCATATAATTTATCCATATCAGGAAAAAGATAATTATGTGAATGCGTTAATTGCAAATAATTGTATTATATACTTTATATAAAAATAAAATCTAATTAAATTACTTATTGACTTCTATTAAACAAACAAAAAAAGAATTATATGAAAAGTATGATCTAAAGACGATCAAGTATAAGTTAAATAATTACTACATGATTGCATGTTTTACTTTACTGGTATGATCATAACCATGTTGTGACAACTGATGTTTCATTGGTTTTAATTTACATTTAAAGAACGTAAAGAATGTAAAAGGTTAAGTTGTTATTTGTTGTCATTGTTATTGTTATCATATTGTTAAAACAATATATAAGTGTAATTATGAATATCCCCTACATTAATAGAGGCTTATGAAAAAAGTGATAAAGCAATATGAACACATAAAGCTCAATGAAAGCACTTATAATGCATAAGGAATACAAAATTTAAAAGTGTTACCATTTGTATGGTACACAAAAATGACTCTTTCCCACACCTACTATTATAACTAAATAACAATACATTTAAATATACGACTTAAAATGCCAAACAAGAACAACACATAAGTAAGCAGTAACTTTTAAGTAAGAGACCTGTATAGCTCACAAAATAGAATTAGAGTGGTTGCTTCAATAATGTTAACTGACTTTAATGGCAACATAGAATTGCAGAATAAGATAGGAAGATGGGAGTCAGTTAATCAGTTCAAAGCAAGGTTTATTGAACAAGTAAATTAAAACACATGCAGTAAATAGTAATAGTAAACAGTAAATAGCAATAAAAGTAAACCCCTGAGAACTGGATTCAAAATCACACTGACTAAAACAAAAGTAAAAAATGAGATGATAAACCAATACATGTGAATTTAAGTGCAACTCATAATGTGACTAACTGGTGTGTATATTTTCTACATGCCTCTATGCACTCCCAACAATGTTTGAGTATACTTCTGATGAGATGGCGGAAAGTGTCCTGAAGGACCTAGCAAGACAGGAATCTTGTCATCAATAAACTCCTAAACAGTATCTGGTGCTATTTGGTGGCACAGATACATAGTGTCTCTGAGATCAGATTTAATAAGATTTAATAAGAAAATGTGGGAAACGATGTCTCAATCCATTCATCATACATGAACTGCCAACACACATTGGTCACATGTGACGGTGCATTGTTCTGCACCAGTAGGAGGTCAACACCACTGCTCCAGCAGAAAGTGACAACAGCTCTTAAGGGTTCATTCAGGTACCTAACAGCGTTATGTGCCCCCTTATTTTTTTTACCAGGACATCAGTAATCCACTTCTAAAATGCTGAATAATGTTGCAGGCTCTATTAGTACTTGCTCTGGTCCTCCTTGCAAAATTTAGCAAATACCAATCTTAAGTTGATGCCTTTGTGTAGTTGCCCATGCACTGGTGTCTTAGCAATCCTTAAGACACAATAAGCCTAGTAAAGACACAATTTATTGTGCCATTCATTAGGAACTAGATTATCCACTTTATGTTAACACTAGAGACAAGAGCAGACAATACATAACAGTACACAACAGTGCATACCAAAACTAGAGAATATTTAATCAGGAATTTTGACCACTACATGCAAAATCATTTATTTTTTAAACATAAAATGTATTTTTTCATTACTTTGTCAATTTGTACCAAAGCTTTTATAATCAACAATGTTTTAATAATATTTCAGACACATTGAGGACTGAAGACAAGATTTACCAAACCCAAATGTAGCAATTATTAAATAATAGTTATATGTATATAATATATATAATATAAAACAAAGTTAACATTAATATTGTTAACGGGGAAATATGGACCAAAATGCCACTGTAACAATGACACTTGCTGCTAAGGCACTTTTTCTCCATCTCTTTCTTACCTCATCCTTCTTAGCTGCCTGCACAGAGACAGAGACAACCCACAGGTGAGAGCCATAAACTGAACTGCTCCTCAGACTGCTGTTCATTTACAAACTAATGTTTAACCATAGCTCAGCCATCAAAACATCATATTTGGAATGATTAAGATCCCAAAAATTCATATAAGTTGGCATTTTGCTATTAGTTTATTTATTTATTTATATAGGATTTTGCTTTACAATACTACATTGTCTAATGTCAAAAAAATGATTTTTAAAGAAAAAAAAAAACTTGTTATGACCATGGAACAGTGGGTGAGTGTGCCCAATGTTTTTTTTTTTTTTTAAACAGTATCCTTGAAGACATACATATACACATTTAGATATATTTTGTATACAAAAAAGAACAAACTTTTTTTAGTTATTACTTGTGGACATGGAAATATAAAAATAAAACAAGTCTTCTGCTGTTAAGCCATCAAGAATATCTATAAGTCCAAAGTGAGTTTAAACAAAGGTTATTGTATGGTAGCTCACTGAAAGGTAAATGATGTAAGAAACCCAAAACAAGCTTTCTGAAGAGGTGGACAACGTTTCCTCGATGGCGTAGGAAACTAGGCCAGTTGCATAAAAAGTACGAGTCCAGAATCAATCCGGGTGAGATGCATGATCCCAAAGGATATTAGGGCAGATAACCAGCAGAATCAACAACAGTTGAGAACCATTTAGTCATAGAAGAAATCAAAAGGTATAATGAGAAGAAAAGGAAGAGCAGGGCATGTGCACAGCTGAAACAAATATTCATGCGAGGAGGAACAATAAAAACCAAAAGGAGTGCTAGGTAAAAGAAAAGGTAGAATGTTTTTAACATCTGCAACTTAAAATAGAGGTACAAGGTCAGGTACAGAGGTACAGAGTCTGTCTGTCACAGAGTCTGTCACTGTCCACATGTCTGTCCAGCATCTTACATTAAACCTGACAATGTTATGTACTATAACATAACTGGTTCTAATATATCATGTTTTTAACTTTAAATCATATATTGCCAGAGGGCAATTGGAAACCAGCATAGTTCAAATTAAACACCGCTTTTATAAACTACTGACAGATGAATGAGGGGCAAATCTCCACTTGACATAACACCCTATGGCAGGATAAATGTGCTTCTGCCTTAGGGTAGCAATGACATAATTTCTCCCACTAGTAATGCTGGGCACTTAAGAAAGACAAGTGGACCTCATGAGAAACCCTGTAGCCATCCATCTGCTGCCAGGTGAAAAATGACAGACAACACGTGTCCTGTGAAGCAACCATTGGGGAGACTGCCCTACATCAAAGGGGAAAAATAATGCTTGGCTCATCCTTTTGCTACATAGCTAACAGAGTATTGGCTTCAGTGCCAGTGTAGATTGCATATAGCACAGCTTAGTCAATAAGATAAAGTACTAAAATATTCTTAAGCCTCAAATCTGAATGGATGACAATAAACCAACTTATGATTAGAGGTGGTAAGTAACAAAGTAAATGTAGTTTTTTTTTAGGCATCTGTACTTTTCTCAAGTATTTCTGTCATGCTTTACTTCTACACTCTCAAAGGATATATCTCTACTTTTTACTCACTACATTTTTAAAACAGTTTCTTTTTTGTTTACATTATTTTGACTATATTTATTTATAGGTCTATTTTAACGCTTTATTTATGTATGTCTTAATCTAAGCTGGGCGGCACGGTGGCTTAGTGGCTAGCACATTCGCCTCTCAGCACTAGGGTTTCCCGGTTCGAATCCTTATCTGGGTGGAGTTTCCATGTTCTCCCCGTGTCCGCGTGGGTTTCCTCCGGGTTCTCCGGTTTCCTCCCACAGTCCAAAAACATGGATCAAGTCAATTGAGTTCTCCAAATTGCCCCCTATAGAGTGTGTTTGTGTAAATGAGTGTGTGCCCAGCGATAGATTGGCGCCCTGTCCTGCCCAGCGCCCGAGACGTTCTCCCCTGGATGGTCCCCACCGCGACCCCAATAGAGGATAAAGCGGAAGATAATAAATGAATGAATGAATGAATGAATGAAGCTGATAATTCAGCATGCAGCTGATAATTTTCAAATCGAAAATCTTCTGGACATTTAATAGGTGATATGGAAGGGGGTGGGGTGGGGGTGAACTTGTGATTGGATGGGTGACAGGCAAATCTCACTCGGGAAACCAAAGTGGAAAATTAATGTTAAAAAATTGGCGTCCGACGCTATTGATAGTATCGGATCATTTTCTGAAAAACAACAGTATCCATGGCCTTAAAAAATATTTGACCTGGCTCAAAATGACAAAATGACAGTGTTCTGACAAATTGTGCTACCATGTCAAATTGTGCTGCCATAGTGTACTTGTTAAGCCCCAACCTCTGCAAATTAATGCTAAAGTGTAAGAGTCACGGAAGGGACCTTTAAACATGTTATGTTTTTTATAATAATTAGCTGATTTTTTTATTTCATTATTAATGTTGTCCTCTACTGTACAGCATTATACAACTGATAACATTCTTATCAGAATGTGTTCTTATTTTAATGTTATATGCATGTCTTACTTGCTGTACGGTGTCCTTGGGTGTTAGAAAGGCGTCGTGAAATAAAATGTATTATTATTATTATTATTATTATTAGTTCTAACATGTAGCTGCACTCAGAGTTTACACAAACTACGCATGAGTTTATTAGTGTATTGTTCAATATTCATTATCAGTACACTGACAATGTTATTATTCAACCACTGTTTTGGTTAAATGTTTTGCACATCAAAGGTCCTATTAATACACAATATTTGTGTAATAGATAATAAACTAAAGCAATTTACCTGCTTTAAGTTTGTGCACCTTTGAGTTAAATAAAAAGATATTCTGTTATAAATGTAATTAGAAGTTATTTTTAAATAAATATGTTTACTTTTAAATTTTATACTATAGCAAAAACTGTGCTACAGTTAAAGTATGGGGGAGCCTTTGATGCAAGGCTGCATTTCCAAATGCACAGGGAATGTTGTTTGAGATTGAAACACCACAGACTGTAGGACATTTAAAATAAAAATCCCTTGCTTCTGCTAAGAAACTGCAAATAAGTTCATCGGATCTTCTAGCAAAAACAATCAATTCAAAAGATGTTTCTAGATTAACACAAAGTAAAGCTCCTGACCATTTAAGCCTGTATATATAAACCCCATCGAATTCCTGTTGGGTGAGCTCAAAATATGACCCTGGACAATCTGGAAAGGTTTATAAATTGAAATGGCCTCAGATTCCCTGCTCTGTATTCCTCAGATTTTATCAGCACAATATTAAGTGCTGTTTTATTGGCAAACACAAATTCTACAAAATGTAAGGATAAGCCTGTTTAGGTCTACTTTTCCAATTTATACATGTAGCCTGCCTTAGCTATGTTGCCCTTGTTTTTATTCTAAGTCTAACTTGTTTTGATTAATTGTTTGAGGAAGCTGTCTGATAACATTTGCCCATATTTCACAAGCTAAACAGTCATGGTATTAATCCATTTCCATACATTTCCATAGTGTATGTCACCTTTTATCAGTTGTCATTTGTAAATGAATCTAGGACTTACTGACATCAGACTCCTGTCTCATTATTTAGATCTTTGTGTATGAAGTCTGTACACAAAAGCAAAAACATTTTAAAATATGACCATTCACTATTTAAACTAGGGATGTATAGTGTCAGGCACGTGTCCGCTGAGGCAAAAAAGTAAGCACCATAGCACAAAGAGGATCCAGGGGGCGCAGGTAAGAGAGTCGGTATTTATTGATTCTGCGAATCGACACAAAAGAGAATCAGACAATGCGTGACTCCAAATAATGCCAGTCTGACGACGAAATGGAAGACAGAAGTATATAAACATAAACCAGACCATGTGATAAAACAATCCTTACATACAGATATTTATTTATTTAAGTATTATAACAGTAGTAACTATTGAGTATTAATTGATAACTGTTAATTGAGTATTAATTCTTAATTCTGGTTTAAATCTCCTCTAATGACGGGATACCTTTTCACCCTCCTTGTATCTTATCCTCTTCTTTATCTTATCTTATCATCCTATTGATAACTGTTTCTTGATTTTTTTTTTTCTGAAATGTAGTCATTGCCTTTTTTGTTTATGTAAGTGTTAAAGAAATCAAAATTTTTTAAAGGTTGGGACTTACTACACTGCAGTAGACCATCAGTGAACTCAGAGATCAAAAACAGTCATCCTTTGTTCATGACTACAAATTGAACGCTTTTTAGCATAAAATCCAATTTCTGCTACTACAATGTTTTCACATCCCCATTAGCACTCTTTATTTACAGATCATGTAAATATCATGTGGATAGTGTATGGTCACTTAGTGCTTCTGTCTCACAGCATGAAGATCCTGGTCCTTTTTCTGGCAGTGCGATCACAGGATCATTCTGTGTGAAGTCTGCATATCCTCCAGCAGGAGTAACAAATGAGCAACAAAACATGAAGGCTGAGATATTGGGGCAGATTGTTTTTTTTAGAATTAGTTTTACTTTGGTCTATTTTATTATTATATTTTGTCTTTGTTTATTTTGTTAAATATCTTTTTTTCTCAACATTGTAGCAAGTGTTCAGTAGCAATGTTATAGTATACCTTTGTACCACATTTCTGATTTACTTTAAACAGTTTGATCTTGAAATGTAATTAAGCTATGTAGTCAAGTGAATTCAGTAAACCAAGAAAATCCAAACTTTTCTCCTTTTCCTAAGGCCACCTACAAATGTGGCCAACTGACTCTGATATTCCACTGAATTTAAAGAATGTGACCATCCTAGAGAAAGACTTGGTAATTCCTGAAAGAGAAACACTCTTGTGCCCTCTTTTACTGGAACAACTTTCATCAGAGCCTGTCCCAATCAAACTTCCATCCTATGTTTTTTCACCTTAAAAACATAATACATTTTTTTTTATATAGGACCAAATATGTACACGTTTAGACAGAATCTGAATTTATTACTTCATTAAGAGCATCATTTAAAAATGTTATGATGCTGTGTTAAATGTACATATAAACAGAATGTAATAATCATTACATTATAAATCAAAATAAAACATTTACAACATACCAGATATTTAATTTCATGGAAAATATTACCTTATTTTAAATTTGATAGCAGCAACAGATTGTAAACAAGAGGGCAAGCTCACCAGTCTTCTTTTAACAGCTGTTACAATGTTTAGGGAGAGAGGAGAACTTTTGCAAGAAATGATTGTCCCATTCTTGTCTGATGCAAGATTCTAGTTGCTCAACAGTGCTTGGGTTCTCACTGCCTGAATTTCTGTTTCTATTGGTTAAAGGTCAGATTGCAGACAGGCCAGTTTAGCAAACTGACTTCTCTACTACACAGCCATGCTGTTTTGTTGGATGCAGCATGTGGTTTTATCACACACACACCCACTTCCACTGCTCCGCCTACCTCACCTCCACACACACCCACTGCTACACCTGACGCGCCATCCACCAATCAACGCTCTCCCTCTCCTGAGTACTGATCAGGTGCTTCTCATTAGCAGGCACTCTATTTAAGCCGGCGTCCCGGATCCACCTTTGCAGAGTTTTCTGTTCACGTTAGTTTGCTTTGGTGTTGTTGTTTGTTTGGCTCTCGCCGCGTACTCACCTTTTGCTGCTACGTATCGGTTCTGCCCGGAGCAAGTGAAGGATCACGGACTCCCTTTCCCTCGAGTTCACCTCGCTGCATTCCTTACCGTCTCATCACCTGGTTTCCCGGGGATTCCGACAACCGTTGACGACGTCATTACCAACGCTTCGTTTGTGTTTACCCATTTTGGACAATTGACTGTATTGACTATTGCCTCTGCAATAAAGACTCATTTTAATTGCTTAAAACTTCACGCTTCCTGCGTTTCCTCCGGTAGCGTAACAGGTTTAGCAATGTTTTGCTAAAATATGCAGGGCTTACTTTAAACGTTTGAATATGAGCAAAGGTTGCTCTAAAATCTTAATGTATATTTCACAGTGATGGTGCCTTTCCAGATGTGGAAGTTGCCCACACCATAGAACATAATGCAACTCCATACCATAAGAGATTGCAGGCTTTTGAATAGTCTGCTGATAACAATCTGGATTGTCCCACATCATATGATGGCATTTTAGGGTCTTGTTCACATATGGCTTTTTCTTTGCCTGTTATAGCTTCAACTTGCATTTACAAGGCAATCTAGGTTCACAGACAGTAATTTATGGGAGTGTTTTTGAGCCCATGCAGTGATTTCTAATAGAGAAGAATTTTTAATGCGGTACTGACTAAGGGCCAAAAGATGAGTTTTGACTTTCATCCTTGTCCCAACAAGGTTTTGCTGTCATACAATAAAAATGAGCTACAATATTTCATGAAATGGTCAAATGTCATAGTTTCATCTTCTGATATGTTTATGTTCCATTGTAAATAAAATATTTATAATTAAATTATTTAGGTTTATGAGATTGCATTCTGTTTTTATTTAGATTAACAGTGGTCACACTTTTTGGAATTGGGGTAGAATTAAAATATTTTATACAGAATTAGTGTTAAAATTTTAGGTTGAAATTTTCATTTTGTCAGTACAAGTTTAAGCTATTCCATCAAAATCCACTACACAAAGAGTTGGCATTTTTACTGTAGATAAATGTAAACTCTCCATCGTAACCTGCTTAGATGGGTCCAATAAAAGATGATCAATGGTGACAATCTATTACTACACAGGAAAACCAAGCTCAGGAGGTAGCTTTTAAATTAAATCAGACTGCAAAACTACAGTCACAAATAATTTCTTCGATTCCATTCCTCTGTCTACATGGTATGAAACATGTCAGAATCACTTATTAATACTAAAGCTTGCATTAAACTGTGCAGCAGCTTTGCATCCATTAGAAAATTGAAATAAATAAGCAGACTAAAACTGTTTGTTTATCCTGCTATTTGATTTGAATTACTTCTACAAATTGTTTAAAGCTACAAGCTTGGAAAAGTGCAACCAATCATTGCAGGATAATTAATTTTAGAGTTTTAAAGTGTTGAGTGACAATAGTCATGAAAGCATGAAATCAATATGACATGTAAATTAAAAATAAATGAGTTTTCTCTTTTGTTCTGAATGAACAATCATTTCACATTTGTTGCTGCATTGACCATATGTTTTAAAGCAATGAACCAGCTATGCCAGCTCATGTTTTACATAATGCATGTAACACTCTCCAGATGTAAAAGCATTTAACACTGGGGTTGATGACATTAATGACATTCATTTTTACACCGATACAGCCTGCTTTCCTCATCCATTCAATGCAAATAAGTTCTTTATTGTTTTGTAATGTCTAATGGGTCAGTGGGTCTGATGGGTCTAATGAGTTGTGCTGTGTCTCTTGTCCACCCACTGTCAGATTGTTAAATGTTCTAATCACTCTACTTTCTTGTTGGAGAAATACTGCACTCAGCATAAACAATTCAAAACAAAGCAGAAAAAGAAAACAAGATATAATAAGATACAAGCATTCCAGTTACTTTAATTTATCATTGACTAAACCTGGCCTGTTGTCCTGTTTTTTGAGGATTTTGGGTTTTGACATTATTGTCATTATTTGCATTGTACAGTGCTGCACTTATTGGTGAAAATGTTCTACAATATTTTGACTTATTTTCTGTTCTATGGATGAATGATATTGAAGTTTGTATAATATACTGTGGTGAAATTCTGCAAATGGAGAGGGGTGTGAGACTGTACTTCAATAGCTTTTCCATCCCCTCGTAAGTCCTTTATTTCCTGCTGTGTCTTTTCCAGGAAATATGAAAAGGCTCAGACACAAATGCATTTCAAAGTGCAGGCAGAATCCTATGCAGTATGCCAAACTTCCTGCTGTCTTATGCAGAAGTAGAAGGCCTCACAAATAATCACAGTACTCACCCTTACAAAAATCAGAGCCCTTTGAGAGGTTGCAGAAACCAAAAATGTACATAGTAATATATATATATATATATATATATATATATATATATATATATATATATATAGTCAGCACGGTGGCTTAGTGGTTAGCACGTTCGCCTCTCAACGCTAGGGATTCCCGGTTCCTGGGTGGAGTTTCCATGTTCTCCCCGTGTCTGCGTGGGTTTCCTCCGGGTTCTCCGGTTTCCTCACACAGTCCAAAAACATGGATCAAGTCAACTGAATTCTCCAAATTGCCCCATATAGAGTGTGTGTGTGTGTGTGTGTGTGTGTGTGTGTGTGTGTGTGTGAGTGTGTGCCCAGTGTTGGATTGGCGCCCTGTCCTGGGTGTATCTGCCCAGCTCCAAAAACGTTCTCCCCAGATGGGCATGGGGAACCCCCCCGCGACCCTAATATATAAAAAGCGGATAAAAGCGGATAAAAGCGGAAGATAATGAATGAATGAATATATATATATATATATATATATATATATATATATATATATATATATATATATATATATATATATATATATATATATATTATACTCTTATAATTAGCCTATGCAACCTGCTAATTCTGGTTTTCTATCAATGTCTTTATTATCATGACCTAGTACTGAAACATCCCATATTAAATATCCTCATCCGAGTTCTTTAAACGTGCCAACATAAATCTTTTCCACCTCAATTAATTCGTAAATGCCATTTGAATGAAAGACACAGAGTTATGATCAATGATGAGGACTCTGAACTTTAAATGCCAGCAAACACCTCCTATTCTCATTTGCCTTGTGTGATTCCTCCAGTACGTACAATAATTTGTACAACTTATTAATGAATTTTTGTAGTATTATTCTCACTGTTGCTTGTGTTACCAAAGCATATCTTGGTCACATGTTTTATTGTTAAATTTAATATGTTAATACATTAAAATCTAAGCTCTCTCAGCCATGTTTAAAGTATTCTCTTCATGTAAGATCCTCAGCCACTTTATAAGATACATCTCCTTGTTTCTGCTATGTAAGCAGTCAGCTTTTTCATCAGCTTTACTTATCATATAGATGCACATTATTTTTACAATTACAAATTGTAGTTCACATGTTTTTTTATTTCATACATTGTAATCTGTTCGTTAATGAACTGGACCTCCACAAAACAGTTGGATCATATAAGGCAGTGCTGCTAGTATTTTAATACTGTGTTTACTGTACAATTTATTCAAATCATTTATTGCCCCACTTTCAAAGAAGTGGGTGAAAAGAGTTGGTAGGATTTTTTCAGTCCAACAAAATGAGGTGTTTAAAATAAGTGGATTGGGGTGCATGATAGGTGCAAGTCGCTTTGAATAAAACTATCTGTTAAATTCATTCATTCATTATCTCCCGCTTATCCTCTATTAGGGTTGCGGTGGGGTTCCCCATGCCCATGCAGGGGAGAACGTGTCGGGCGCTGGGCAGATAAACCCAGGACAGGGCGCCAATCCATCGCTGTATCTGTTAAATGACTAAATGTAAATGTAATGTAAAGATTCCAGCAGCTTTGCTGCATCTGATTTAAATCATGAATGGGGTAGAAATTACTATGCCATAAAAAATATTTACCATATACACAAAGTCATTTTCATTATAGAAAGTGAGTTATATTTTATTTATGCAATTTAATAAAATACTACTTATTCAACATATTTATTTGGCACCACTATCACAATAACACCATCTGTTTAAGATGTAAAAGCCAAATAAAGGTAGTAAAAACTGCTAGGAAGGGTACTTTGTAGAACAAGTGCTGGATTATTAAGATTAAAATTTAAATCAAAGTTTTTATTTTCACAGGCTTATTAAAATCTGAAGGAACTATGCTAATCAAAGCAACTCATTGTTTCAGATGTTGACATTGATTTTGCTTTGCCTGGTTTAACATTAAAACAATTTAAACATCAATCAAAAAATAAGAGTCCTTTTTCAATTTCTCACATAAAACAACTCATGATCTAAAAATAATTAACATTGGTAACAGAATAACATTTTTGCAGTACAATCTTTAATTATTTGTTTTGACCTTTGTCTTTGTCTATTTGTCTATACAATTTTGAAAATAACTGTGAAGTAATAGCCATATCTCCATTTTATAATAAACTTTATAAATAAGACTATTCTACAAAGAGACCTCGAACAAACATTGCTCACAAGGTTACACTGCAACAACAAGGACCAAATATCTATTTATTGGCTTATTTAAGGTTTTAGAAAGATGTTAAAACTCAGTAACTGGTGAAACTAATACAATGTTTTTGCTGACATTACCAGCAACACCAACAGGAACATGAGATGGGGCATGGGGACAGGCTGTGCTAAACATTTAGGTAAAGATGCTGTGGCAGAATGGACCAGAGGAGTAGAAAGAACATCAGATACAGCAGTGGTGTGTAGAGTAATCTTGATCAATCTGACATACAACTCCCATAACAGAATTTTTTGTTCTACCTCAAGCTCTATGTTATCTTTAGATCTCTTTTTATACATTTTTATTTTTTCCTGAAGAATACATGTAAAACACACTTTTACTTGAATATTAACGATTGACAAATTGGTTAAACAGCAGGCAACTCAGCTCTTTCTGTTTTTTATAAAAAAAGTATAAAAAAGGCTATTACTGTAAACCATAACAATCCTCTCATATGTTTTTGTTTCTTTTTTATGGATAGCATTTACTAATTAAAGGTAAACAAAAGACAAAATTTATTATTCCAAAAATATAAAACAATTGTCATTAAATGTTTTTATTACTATATA
>JAFMOD010000688.1:2247497-2264539 GCA_019802435.1 Corydoras maculifer | reverse complement strand
ATATATATATATATATATATATATATATATAAAATCCCCTTTTAAACAGTCAGCCAGCATGACTTCTCTGCTTTTTCAGTCTAGACAGATACTATCAAACAGTCCTTAGGAGAACTATTGGTCAAACTGATGTGGCATGCTGATTATTTGATGATGATGTGATAAGATATGAGGGATGTTGGGTAAAGGAAACAGAAGGATATATATATATATATATATATATATATATATATATATATATATAAGCAAGAAAGGCCCCCAGGCCCCCAGATAGTGGCAGATGTTTGGTCTCCAGAATATCTCTATCACAGGACCCTGGAGTCTCAGATAGATTGAACACGACACTCATAATAGGCTGTCTGAAAACTGTATGTATTAACAGATGTTAATTACTCTGTCGTGCCTTAGCAATCCTCTTGGTGATGCTACGGCTCTTGTCTGCAAGTATCTTTCATGAAGGCAGCTTTATTGCATCACTTTGTTTCATATTACAGAGCTTGATGGGCAACGATCAACACATTTTTCCAGCAATGGCTGTGATGAACATTTTCAAAAATCAACTAAATACTGTGATAATATTGTTGACGGCTTGTTTTATTCTTTGTTTAATCAAAGTGTCATTTCCAGTACTGCATACATGACCACTTTTCAAGTAAATATTTATTTAGAAAAGAAATTAAAAAGCTGCTTGATAAATCCCTACAGTGTATGTTGACACAGAGATTTATCCAAACTCATCTCATCTCATTAACTACCGCTTATACTTCTACTAGGGTTGCGGGAGGTTCCCCGTGCCCATCCAGGGGAGAACGTTTTGGGCACTGGGCAGATAACACTCACACACAGACACACTATAAAGGGACAATTTAGAGCACCCAATTTACCTGGAATCTATGTTTTTGGACTGTGGGAGGAAACTGGAGAAAACCCATGCGGACACAGAGAGAACATGGAAACTTCGAAATTCGAACCTGGATCTCCAGTATTAATAGGCAGATGTGCTAACAATCATGCCTCCTCTTATTCAAACTGAAATTAGAAAAAAAATATATATTAAAAAAGATTTCAAAATTAAAGATTAAAAATCAAAAAGATTTGTAGACAGGTAACAATAAAATTAATTCTTGTGATTAGTACAATATTGTTAGAAGTCAGTTCGTCTTCCCCGGAAGATCGGCTGCGTGGGAGGAAATGCGTACGCTGCTTGCGCCTTGTGAGCATTTCCCGGGAACGGCTACGCGGGGAAGAATGCGTACGCCAGTCCGTCGGACAAAACGCTCCCACGGATATAACCTGCGCAGGGATATTGCGCAGAGCCGTACCGTGGTTGAGGAGAGTTCGGAGACACCGGGATAAGAACAAAACAGGGATTTATATTTAAAATGGTGTAGGGACACCAACGGAAAGGGAAACAAATGAACAAGACTAACACCTGGGTATAACCACAAAGACGTGCACAGGTTTAAGGGAACACGGAAACTGAATACAAAAAACACCCGGTCACGTGCACAAAATAAACCAATCACCCAACGGAGACAATGAGTAACACAAATGAGGGACAGGTGCCCCAGGCACCTGTGACAAATATTTTTGTTTCTTTTAGAAAATTTAATTGGTTTTCAAGTTGATTGTATAGTATCATATAATAGTTAATAAGTAAAATAAACTTTGTAATTTTTTTAACAAATGTTTGCAAATGTTATGTTGAGGATGTCAGCAATATTGAGAAACCTAGAACTACTCTGAATTCTGAATTTAATTAGCTTATTAATTTATTTTTGCTGGAATTGTGTCATGTTATTCTTAGTTTCTGAAGTCTACTCCACTTCCAGTTTTGCTGTTAAATAGTATGTAAGAACAAAGGCAATTTATATAGCTGAGAACTCAACTGTTTGCTTTCCTCCAAAGAAATCTTCACACTGAATGCATGAATGCAAATGTTTATAAACCACCAGAGCTTAAATCTTCAAACACTTAAATGCCAGTTTCTTAATGTTCCATAACTAGAATATAATATCCAATACCCTAAACACACTATACTGTACATGGGACAGGTATTGTATTTCACTTTTTTTTTTTATTATGGGTGAGATAAAGAAACTCTTAAACGAGACTGTACAAATTTCTGCTACTAATGATAATAACAATAATTATGCTCTTCTGTAATGTATTCAGCATGGTGGTAATCGTGGACATTACCGACATCAACCATATGAGACAGAAAACCACAGGGGACAAATAAAAGTTTATTAAAATGAGCACCTGCAGAGCTTGATAACTTAGATGGCACATGACCTCTACAAACCATACCATACCACAGGTCTCTCCTCGAGACACTTATTTTACTAATAGGTGGGAAGCCATTAAACAGCTTCAGCTAAAGAGCGTGTTATAATCCCAGCAAAACCCTGAATCCATCATGACCTGACCTTCTAAGTTGATGGCTCCTCTATCACTCCAGCCGACTCGGTCCGTAAACTTGATTTCATAATTGACTTACATCTTACATCATAACCTGACCAGGTCACTAAAACCACACCTTCTTCAGATTGCTTCTTTACAACATCATGATGATAAGATCTTTCTTGAGTCAGCATGCTACTCAGCTGTTAGTCCAAGCCCTCATCCTATCCCGGCTCTATTACATTGCTTATTGGTTTCCCAGCTTGCGCCTTCAGGCCTGTAAAACTGATTAAAACTCTGCATCCCGACTTCAACCAACCCAAGCAAACTCATGTCACTTCACTACTCCTCTCTCCATTGGCTGCTTGTAGCTGCCTGCATTCAGTAAAAGGCACTGACTTTGGCCTACAGGACGCCTGGTGATTTAACCTCACCTTGGTGCTAATTCTGACTCCGTATTGTTCACCACTGCTGAATGTGTACCTATGTGTAAGGTTAAGATCAATGAGTGCACGCAGTCATACAGCAATCATGCTGTATCCATGTTCCATGTTCCTGCGGTGATCCTGCTGTACCTTGGCCCCCATCGGTGTCGGGATTTGCACTTGGTTTTGTTTTTAGTGGGCTTCATCAAATGAACTGGACCCTCGGCTCACAACTCAAAATTAAGGAGGGTGTGTACGGGAAGGATATGCCCATACAGAAATTACTCACCTGCTTCGTCATCTGAGATCCCGATAATATCGAGTCCCTTGTCGGCAAGGTGATTCATTTCTCGGAGTCGTACAATCCTGAGACTGCCAAAATAGTGCAAAAAAAAAAATCCTGCCAAAACGAGGGTAGCAATGTGAATGGCTTCCAATTACCCGCTGACACCCCAAACCAGAAAAACGCTCTGAGGGGCAAAACCCAAAGGTAAGGACTACTTAACGTTAGGTTCCATGAGTGCAGTGCACAAACGTAGACCAATACCAGGTAGCGGTCAAAAATACAACGTCTTCATTCATAAAGCAAAAACACACAACAAACTGAAAACAGACCTCACAAGGACCTGGGCTAAAACATAAATGACGACCCCTGGCTTGTAGAGGTCTGGAACGGCTTAAATAAAGAAAAACACAGCAGCTTCATTTGACAGAAGCTGACAGTGAGTTAACTAAACGGGCAGGCCCAACAGAACACACACTAAAAAACTGAAATCACAGGTAAGGTGTAAAAGGTGCCTTAGGTTAATTAACTTGTGTTCGCGTTCAGCATTTTAGTTAATTAACTTGATTTGTTCATTGATTTGTTTTTGTGCACGTGGTCCGGTGTTTGGGTATTTAGTTTCTGTGTTTCTTTTCCTTCTTGCATGTCGTTATTTTAATGTCTGTGTAACAGGTGCCTAGGGCACCTGTTCCTTATTTTAGGTAATTAGCTTTTGTGTTCGCGTTCGGTATTTTAGTTCATTAACTCCGTTTGTTCATTGGTTTGTTTTGTGCTTGGGGTCGGTGGTTTTGTGTATTTAGTTTCCGTGTTCCCCCTCCTCCGTGTACATTGTTGATTTTGTTTTTGATGTCAATTTGCCGTTGCTGTACCTCTTTGTGTTTTGGGTGTTCCGTCACCCTTCAATAAAACCCGTATCTCTGCTACCTGGTGTGCCTGGCTCCCTTTGCGTTAGGGGCATCGGCTTCACACTACCTTTGCGCAGCCATTCTGGTCGAGGTAGGCGATCGTGACAGTCTGCTTGTGTTTTGTTACTTCTCTGTTTTTGGTGTTCCTACACCTTTAAATAAAACCCTGTTTGCCGCTACCTGTTGTGCCTGGCTCCCTTCAGCACGTTAGGGCGCTTCGGCTCTGCGCTTCCTATGCGCACCCGTTCATCCCGAGGTAAGCAAGCATGACATGAGGTGAAAGCGGCACCTGAGACACTATGGAAACCCTGATTTTTTTTAAAAAAATATAGTAAGATGGACTACAGACTAACATGATTAACTGCAATCTATAATTGTAGAACAACAGAGTGAATCTATAATGGTAAGCAAAACTGATGAAATGTTTTTAAATAAATGATAAAAATACTTATATTTCATTTATTTGTATAGTGAAAATAATTATATTTTAGCTCATCTTAATGTCCATGAGCAGTGTGTAAATCACATTTTTTGCAAAAACACACAAAAAGATTAAATACAACCTTTTTATAGTTCATTGATGGTATAGAAATGTAAAATGTATTGCTATTTGAGACAAAGTGTGACAAAAAACGCCAAATATTTACCCAAACCTAGTCTTCTCTATTTATATAAGATTCAGGATTAGTTGTTTCTAACATCTAAGGGAAAAAAGATCATGCTTCAACAATTATTTAACTGACATTGTGACAGTTAAACAAAGCCAAAGACAGTGAAAAAATTATAAATTATTACAAAAGCACTAAGGGCTTATGTATGTCCATCTCCATTAAACTGCATTAAAAATGAAATATCACTACCATACAGTCAGCACAATGCACAGCAAGATATGGGACAAGTAGCACACATGCACATCCCCATACTGGCACTTTCCCTCTTAATGATACCTGGCTGCAGGAAGAAGTGTGTAAGGGCACTGTCATCTTTCTCCTCACATCCATCTTCGTATTCGTCTTTAAAAGTGAGCCAAGGACATATGAGAACACAAGCTCACAAAGAATAATGTACTGTATTTTACATAAAACTACATAAAAATAGTAAATATTCAGTGTTCTTTGTATTGTTCATACAATGCACATTACATCTTCTGTGTTAATTTTTACTTCTATACTAGCACATAGTTTGTTTATGAAGGTTAAGATATACAGTATTTTTTTTAAAAATGCAAACAGAAGCTTATTCATGCAATGAAAAAGACAACTAAATAGAAAGAAATCCACAATGATGTGGCACACTGATGCAACCTTTAATGAACTTTGAAACATCAGCATTCCCTCTGACATTTCATATATCCTTCACATTTATGGATTCCATTACAGAACCCATTGGAAATAAGCTCCTTAGAATGGACATGAAAGCGAGGGTGGATTGAGGACTAAACAGTCTCAGTGCAGCTATTACAATAGGGTTTTATTTCTCCCCTGTTTGGTGCACTCCTTTAAGTAAACATACAAAGTACACAGTGGTGTTCCTAATATTGTAATGTTTATATATATATATATATATATATATATATATATATATATATTATATATTATATATTATATATTATATATATATATATATATATATATATATATATATATATATATAAATAATTTACTACTGGAATATCAAAATAGTTTATGTTGTCTGGTCTTTCAACAATATATTTAAATTAGAGGATGAAATAATAGTTTATATTTGTAGTAAATCCATGTTTAAAGCAGTTTACAGTATAAGATAATATCTGTTGGCAAAGGGTTCTTTCTCTAGCCACAAAGATGATGCTAGCTTAGTGCTTCACTGAGTTAATTAGGAGCAGGTGCAGCAGAGCTGCCTGTAATTATCACTCCAAGCACAGAGTGCATTAAAACTCAGAGCTCCTGAGCATTAGATCTGGAACATTTTTGTACATAGCATTTTATTAAGAGGCTTTGCCGCATGATCCTCTCACCTCTCACTTTTCTCACAACCACTCGACTACCGACTCAACATCAGCAGCTTGTTTATTCATTTTGGCTGGGCTAACCGCTCTGCAGTAATGGAGCATCTACATTTTCTCCTTTCAATCACACAGACCAGACAAGCAGACAGACCAGCATCTTGCATCTCACTACTCTAAGTGGCAGCATGCAGTAAGGTGCTAAATTTGCTGGCTATCATGTGGGCTGGGTTGCACAGTTGCACTCGCTCCCAACAAATAGGTAAATAATTTTTCAAGACAAACAGTGGTTTGTTTCATATTAATGCAACTGTATCAGTTTTCATGTTGAGATATTATATTTATGACCGATAAGGCTGGACGATGAGCTGTAACAAGTTGTCTGGTGTTTCAACATTACATTTAAGTAAGAGAGTGAAATAATAGTTTATATTCATAGTAAAGCCATGTTTAAAGCAGTGTAAGATAATATCTGTGACTAGAGATTTCTTGGCTTTAATTAATATTTAACATTTTGGCCAGCATGTGAAATTGCAAACAAATGTAAAACGAAGCCGACTGTTAGCATGATTGTTAGGGCTACAGCCGAGACACTTTCCTTTCCTTTGCTCTTCAAGTCTTACCCTTATTATCTGCCTGCACAGACAGTTAACAGAACTGTCCCAGGTCAAATCCATTATGTCAGTTGCTTACCTTGCACAGTCTCTCTTTTTTTTTTTAAATCGATGCTTGATCGCAGATTTTAAAAAGATTTCTGTATTGTTATAAAAAATTGATTACTTAATTACTTTAATTATAAATTCAGTCATATGTTAATCTTTGTACTACTTTGCTTTGTCTTACATTTCATTAAGTGCATCAGACAAACCAAGAAGTCATGTTGAATTTGTGAAGAAAGCCATTTCAGAAGTAACATTGGGATGTTTAACTGATGCAACATGGTGGTAGGGTGTCTGAAAACATGGGACGATTCCCTAGAGAGAAAAACCTGTGCTAACATGTAACAGTGTGGTTCATTTATTGTACTTCGATTTGTTGTGAGCTGAGTAGTAGCAGGACATCAATGGTCATTCGGACACAGTCAGTCAAAAAAATGTTTTTGTTGTCAGTTTATTTTGATGCAGATGGTTGTCCGCATAGTTAATATATTTGACAGATATTTTGTGTGTGGAAGTTTTTTTTTTTTTGCTTTTAATGGCTCAGTACCAGATTCTTTTTTTATTTTTTTAATTGTAAATACATGTGAATATATTAACAAACATAAGGAGATTGTACAAATCTGCACTGCACACCAAATTACAGTTTTAATTGCTCAACATGGCAATATATGAATCACAGATTTGAATTAGAGCATGAGTTCTTTTGATAGTGTGTATATGTAGGATGCACTGACAACAGACAGTATTGACCTCTTTATTGTGACTTTGTTAAATGCAATATATTATACAGTATTTCATGCATATATATATATATATATATATATATATATATAATATTCAATATAAAGATAAGCAATTACCCACTGAAAATCAGTGTAGATGCCTTTCCCTCTTCATTAGAAGCTTGTTTAAAAATGGTTTTGTGCCAGGCTACAGCAAAACCCTGCAGGCAATGTTGGGCTATGTTGAGTACCACTGAATCATTAACCATGCTGCTGCTACGCTGTCTTAAACTATCGGAAAGCTTATTAGCATCCATGTATGTGAATTCAAACAGAATGTTTCCTTTTTTAAACATGCTCTTGCAAAGAAATACAATATTTTTGATTGCATGGCAGGCCACAATTTTCAGAATGTTTATGATATATGTTAAAAGGCTGCTGCATATATCTAGCCAGAATCTCTTTAATCATCAAACTAAGTTACATTAGGTATTCTCTTGGCACAAAACTAATTATTGCACAAGTAGCTCCTTAGATACATCAAACTTCTCATTACTATTTTATGAGCTGTTGAAATAGAGGGTATGACTTAATTAGGAGTAATTGTATTTCACTTTAAACCCTGTCAACTATCAGTGTGTATTTTACTAATTTATTATGTCATTTCCACATTCTGTTTTTACCTCCTGAATACAAATTGTAAATTATGTTCACAATCACTGTGTGTTTGCATATCAGAATTGTTAAAGATTTTAAAGTTAAACTTTTCAACCCTTTGTCAGCACTGGTTATTAATCGCCCATACATTACATGTACAAAAATTTGCACTGACTTGTTATTTTTAGACCAAAATCTAATTGTTACTGTTTCAAAACTCATTTTCTGAATTCCTATGATTAGCCATAATAGAATTAAAAAAAAGTTTATAGTTATTTTCACAAAAATATTTAGCTTCAAGGTAGAAGACAAGTAAAATGACGAATAAAACCAAAACAATTATAAAATATATAAAACTATATTGGCATGAAATCAGTGTAACACAATTTAAAGGGTAAAAAAAAATGTAAAAAATCTAATATTAAGTTGAAGTCATCTGTACGTAATACTGCAGGCTGTATAGACTAAAAGGAAACTTTCAACTCCTTTCTGAAAGCCACTGTAATGATTTTATAACTTGAGTAATGTGCTCTTTACCTGAACAAAGTATTGCAGTAACATTTGATTTGTAGCTGCTTAATGGCCGTTTTTGGAAAGTCCACTTAAGACTACTGTGGCAGTCAAATCCACTAAAAATAAAAGCATGCATGTTTTTTTGTTTGTTTTTTTTTTTTTTTTCCCCCCCCCCCCCCCCCCCCCCCCCCCCCCCCCCCCCCCCCCCCCCCCCCCCCCCCCCCCCCCCCCCCCCCCCCCCCCCCCCCCCCCCCCCCCCCCCCCCAGGTCACAGTCTAAATTTAACCGTGCCATGTTAACGCTATGATCTAGGGTTGCTGTAGTTGGTACTGTCTCAGTTCAGCAGTTATGTGCAAAAAGAATGAGGTGCATTGGCAACCTGAATATATAGGTCATTCCACCAATCATTTCTTCCTTGATGACTTTGGCATATTCCTAGATGACAAAAATATTATTCATCGGGCTTAAATTGTGAAAGGGTGATTCAGGGAAGGGAGGGAGGGGGAATAAATGTAAATCTGGATATAAATTAATGTTGCAGAAGTTTAATGCAGAACAATGCAGAAGTTTGTTGAAATGATCTTCCAGGAAATATGTGTCGATATGAAAGCTTAAAGTTTAAATATTAGTGTGTGATCTTTTTTGGAGTATGTGTTTACTGCTGTTTGTGAGCTAATTTAGGTTCAGAGACAGACAGACACACACACTTTATTAATCCTAAATGGAAAATCAGGTAAATTGTATGTATAGCGCTCAGTATGAGTGTAGAGCATGTTAGTTCAGTGTCTCAATATTTCAACATTGTCATTTAATCTAAATAATTTCCTACTGCTTTAAATAAAATTAAATGTTCTACATTTCTTAATCCAACTGCAACTATGAGCAACATCCTTGCCTCCAGCATGACTCCATTGCTACTGTGTCGTCAGTAAGGGATGATGAGACTTCAGACTGAGGAGCTCTACATCTGCTTGATTCCCAGTGAAAATAGAACATAGAATCCAATGACAAGTTAGCATGGGATTGCTGTGTCAACAATGGGAACGGCAGCTACATGGCACATACTACCACAATAACCTACTAGAAAAACAATATGTTTACTGTATTTTCATAAATAAAATTTCAATTACTTCAGAAAAGACAGCTAGGTCAGAGCCAAACAAACAATTAAGGTACCAAAGGAAGCATTTTTTGCCATATTTTACAGTCATGCTAGAAAAAGAAAATGCTTAAGGAAAACTTCAGTCCAGTATTTGACCTTAATGTCAGGTGCAAATCTGTTTATCATGTTTCTAGATCAAGCTGTCAGAGTACGGTGGCAAGTAATTGAGGGGTTGAAACCTCTAATTATCCCACTTAAATTATCTTGAGATAAATGCAGTGTATATCACACATTAAGCCTTGCCAGTATCTATACAAACAGTTTCATAGTATCATGATACTATAGGCTTAACATAGGCATAGAGAAACACATAGAGTAAAGACATGTATTGAATTTTCTGGCAAATAATTATAAATGGGTGACTGCTTATGTCTTTCCACAGGCAATAGCAACAATGGTTGCTCCTACTTTCATTTAAACATAAATAACAGTTGACAGAACTACTATATTGCTATACAACAATAGTGAGAAATCTGTGCTCCTGCCAGAGTTTAGGTCTTTTTTTTTTTGTGAAATTTGAAAATTTAGAACAAAGAGTATTTTGTTCTAAAAATTTTTTTAGAACAAAATAAATTTAGAATAAAGAGTATGCTTTAACTTTTCCCTTTTATACACTTTTTGTCAAGACACTTGTATTTATATTTTTAAAGTAGAGAAGACAGGGCCTTAAATTGTGTATAAATTAAATTAAATAAACAGTAAGACCCATGTAAACAAATGGACAGACTACCATTTGACAGAATCTAAAGCAGAGGACAACAAAAGAAAATCTGTTTGCAGATTCCATAACTTTTTCCATACATTTTTTTTCTTTGTTGAAATTGTTTAGCTTATCAAACAATTGCATTACATTTAGAACAAAACGTGATGTCCCAGATGTGCTCAATTAAATTCAGGTCTTAAGAACAGGCAGGCTAGTCCATAGCATCCAAGACTTCATCATGCTGACAGACTTCAACCAATGCACATGAGGTTAGCATTGGCATGCATCAGAAGGAACCCAGGGACCACGGCACCAGCATAGATTCTCACAAGGGGTCTGAGGATCTCACTGGACACTGTGCTGACAGATACAGCAAACCTTCTTGCCACAGCTCGCATTGATGTGCCATTGTGGATGAGCTGCACTACCTGACTAACTTCTGTGGGTTGTAGACACCTTATGCTACCTCTATGGTGAGAGAACTAACCAAATGCAGTGGGACAAAAACATCAGCCAGAAAGGATTAGAACGGAGAAAAGGTCTGTGGTCACCACCTGCAGAACCACTCCTTTATAGATGTTGTCTTGCTAATTGCCTCTCATATCTACTTGTTGCCTGTTCCATTTGCACAACAGCAGGTGTTGCGTAACTGGAGAGGTTAATTTCACAGAAGTGTGGATGAATTGGAGTTACAATGTGTTCCCATATATATATTAAGTGTTGTGTGTGTATATATATATATATTGCACTTATACAGTAATGCTTTATGAATACAAGATTATAAAATAGTCAGACATGTTCATTTCCGGGGCAGGTTCTCAGGCCTCAATATTTACATTTACATTTGGTTATTTAGCAGATACTTTGCCTTACAAGGTGAGCATAGGGTTAATCACAACATCCCTGGAGCAATGAGGGTTAAAGTCCTTGCTCAAGGACCCACATTGGTAACTTCAGTGGACCTGGGATTTAAACCCCCAACCTTCAGATTGATAGCCCAATACCCTAACCACTGAGCTACCTTGCCCTTGCCATACACATACAAAATACACATCTAATCTCAAATGGTCAAATTGCTTAAAAAGATAAAGAAAACCAGGCAAAAACAAGGCAACGTCTGTGATGCTGATGATGCTGGTCACAGGAGAAATGTGGCACTCAAAGCTGGATGATCATATCGGGATGGAAACTCTCACGAGCTCAAAAGCTTATCAGATATCAAAACGGTTTCAGGGGGAAATGACGGAGAGGGTCATTTTTGTTTTTACATATTGATGAATGAATAAAAATTGTCTCTAAAAATCGGCACATTTCTTATCCAGGGCAAAAGGGTAGGTGCTTGAGCACCACTAGGGGTCTATCTGTGCATGTGCCTGAAAAGATATGACATAGAAGCCAGTAAAGTGAACTGAAATAAGGTGGCAAGTACATGATATTTTATATCTCTGGAATGAGAAATGTTTGGAAGAAAGGCATTCTGTCAATCACTAAATAACCTTGCTTGAACTTTTTAGTGTCCTTATCACAAATTGTGCAAGTAAATCCATGGGATTTGGGGAGGAATTTTGTGGCCATTTTGAGAGCATTGAGGAGAAAGTGGATAAGGTACATCATTAATTAAATGTTTTTGACATCTTATTGGTCCAAAAGTTGCTTAAAGGCCTGCTCTGTTAAGGGACACATTAAAAAGTGCCATGGCAATGTTTTCCAGTAAAGCAGAGTTTATAGCAAAAAACATGAGTTAAATACAGGTTAAAATAAATAACAAAATAAAGTATGCATGGATTTAACCATTTCTGACATCTGAAGGAACAATAAAAAATTAAAAAATGAGGGGAAAAGGGCAGCACGGTGACTTAGTGGTTAGCATGTTCGCCTCTCAGCACTAGGGATTCCCGCTTAATTCCCCGTTCATCTGGGTAAAGTTTCCGTGTTTTGCCACGTGGGTTTCTCCGGTTTCCTCCCACAGTCCAGAAACATGGACCAAGCTCAATTGAATTCTCCAAATTACCCCATATAGACTGTGTGTGCCCGGTGATGGATTGGCACCCATTGATTGGATGGATGTTGTTTTTCAGTATTTTTTTGATCACACATAAATATTTTAATTAATTGTATTTCTTTTTACATAAATATATATTTAAAAATAACATAAATATCATGGTTAACTATCATTTTAATTATTTACTTGTAAAGATAATAATCTCTTAAGAAATTATTAATGAAGTTGTAATGGTTGTGACATTAGTTTTCTGTTTCATAAGATGAAAATATTAAATGAAGCAGGTCATTACTTGCATGAAGTGCATGATGAATAAAATAAGTTCCCAGCTCTCCAAATCTTTAGTCTGCTTCTCTGTCTGTTTTGGCCTTATGTCATCTTTTATTGAACAAAGGAGACCTCGAGGTAAGAGGTTCATTACCAATTCTCTTCTGTCCGACTGCTTGCGTTGATTACGTATAATTTTCTTATGTGAATGACAGCAGCTATGAATATTAGCATAATAATGACAGTGCAGCTATGATTATTAGCATAATGTGGACTGGGCAACCTTTTCTCTCAGAATAGCCAAAAGATAAAGACATAAAAGTTTGTTATAATTGACTATTGTTATCAGCACCTCAATTAAGCAGTATTGTTGTGCTGAAGTACATGTCCTAAGTAAAAACAAAATAATGACTAGTTGAAAGCATTGAAGAATCAGAATTTTAAAAATAGTCAAATCTTTTAGCAAAACAATCCCCTGGAGAAAACAGGACCGTCTATTCAATTTAACTTTTTCCAAAATTTCAACCTTCTGGCATTTAAAAAAACACAATAAAAATCAGTTGATCAGAATATTTAAAATAAAGTAGCGGGAAAAAAATATGGAATAACTAATTGCTGGAATCACTATAATTTGTAGTTCTAAAGCGATCACCTCCGTCAGAATGAACCTGCTCATTAATCTTCAGCTAAAAATAAGAGTTTACATCTTGGAGAGCTGTCGCTTTAACACGAGAAATGTCAGATAAAACAAAGAAGAGAAATATAAAACTTCTTTAAAAAGGTTAGCCATCACTGAATGTTGCAAAAGATATTGATTGTACCCGGTCAGCTGTGTCTACACAAGAATGGAAAGGTTGTATTGGTAAGCATATTGGATGACACCAACATAGGAAACTTAAAGCAATATGGCTTAAAAACAATTAATGCACAACGCAACAAATTAGAGACATTGACTGCCACTTGTTTATGACTGAACTGCATGAAATTGCCTAAAACAAGACTATTGCAGCAGGGCTCTGCCACAGCATGTTAAAATGGGCAAGGAGATATGGGACTGAGAGGTTCTTAGTAAGTACATTATTTCATAGACAAAATAAAAAAATACACACGACTTTAGACAGAATGGCATTAAAAAATTACTGACATTACAAAAACATATTTATATTTTCAGACATATGTTCATCTAACAGAGATTAATTCACTAATGTACCTATAAATTATTACTGCTAATGTACTGAAGAAATCCTCCCCAGTGATAATGTTTTCAAGATAGTAATACTTTTTCCCAAAGGGTATGAAAAAAAAAAAAAAAAAAAAAAAAACTCAAGTCTTAGGTCATCACGGGAACAAAATAGAGTGCCATTTTGTATTTGCTCAGAAGCACAATGTTGTGAGATCTGTGTAAGCTGGAAACCTTGAGGTTTCTTGTGAACTACTCATGAAGTCCATTATTCAGAGCCCACACTTATAATGAGACTGTTAATATAGTGCTGTGATGCACTCAATAACATTTCTAACTTCAGCCGGACTCATTCACTATTAACTGTCACAGCTGCCCTAGTAAATTCTTGTTCATTTTGCCATCCTGTTTGTTTGTCCCACTCTTTCAATATGAATAATGTATGCTTCTCAAGTTATCAACTCCACAGTGTCCAATACCCACCATCAATTTTCTGCTGTGCTGCATCTTAATTAAAACCACAGATTCTCTGCATATGTGAAAGTGTCTATGATCTTACTCAAAGATGCTCCCTCGGAGGTTAGTTTGTCCTGCAAAACTTCATGCTGTTCTTCAGAAATTACCTCAGAACTGAGACCAGTATCTATTTTACGACCTACATTCAGATGTCGATGTTGATGATAACAATAATTGTGGCAGCAGATGATCTAGCACTTATCTGTGATTAAAAAGTAGAGATGGGAAAGCAGGTAATGTAATGGACCTCACTTGTGGCTTGTCTGTAGAGTTTTCGCCTTATTTATGCTGGACAGTTCCTATTAGACAAGCCTTGTGTTTTCACGGTCGTGACAACTGGGAAATAAATTTAAGGAATAAGGTTCAGCCCCAGATCAATGCAGTACATTTCTGCAGATGTTGCATATCATATTAAAAGTATTAGTTTTTTGACTTTCAGGTTACTGTTATTAAAAATTATAATTATAGTTTCAAAAACCAAGTTATATTTCGATGTAGCGAGCACATTTATTGTTAATCAGTGAGGATTTTGGACATTTCTATTTATTGTCTTAACTTATCTGGAATATGTTAAGACTAATTAAGACTATACCATTAAAAATTTTACAATACATACAATTGTACTCCTTACATGCTATTAGTCTGTTATATTATTAGCTATTATAAGACTAATAGTAATAAAATTAATAACTACTGAGAAAAGAGCTCCTGTAAACATGCTGGATTTACCATACATTACTCCTAGTGGTAATAATGAGTAAGGAGCTGTCACAGGCTATAATGACCTCTCAGGTCAATCCAATACCTAATGATAATGCAAACTATTTGCTGCTCCAGTGACACATGATTATATGTAATCTGAGCATTTCACAAAGAAAAGATGTTACAATCTCCTGAATGAAAACTAATGTCCTAGACATCTTATTAAAAGCCACAGAAATAAATGATTGCGGTCTAAGCAGTGTTCTTTACAGGGGGCTAATCACTTGCTGTTCAGCTCCACTAGTCTCTAATCTAAGCCCAGTTTTAAAGCACTATTTTTACGCCTTTGCCTTTCTTTTTTTAGGCAGATGGGCCCATTAAGTGTGTTAGTATTTTTTATAATGTGCAGTTAAATCTAAACAACTATTAGGCTTGCACAGTGTTGATGAGATGGACATCTTGTTATCTATAGACAGGCAAAATAAATCAATTTTCAAAGTATTTCATGTGCATTACATTAAACCATAACAAAAAGTTCAAATAACAAATTGATTAAGTTTAATTTGAGTATAATACTTTTTTTGCCATGTCAGTGAGGATTGTTTTTTGTACTAGCTATTGAACAAAAAATGCAACAAAAAAAGCCAGACACACTTGTGCATATTTTAAATTTACATGTACTTTTTTTGTAAATCATCATAAAAGTGTAGAAACCCTATCAATTTGTGTTTCATGGATGATTCTAGTGCCCTTGATTTTAAATTTCCCTTTTCATATTTTATTTAGTTTATCCTGTGTCAAATAAATGATTAAGATTTTGTAATAAACCAACCTTCATAAGCACATGCATGATGAGAAGCAAGCAGCTCCTCTTGACCATTAAGGTGGCTGCATTGACACATCCTTTCTATGAATAGCTGCAACTTGGACATTATCTAAAAATATACACTAACGAGCCACTTTATCAGTTACACCTCCTTGTTTGAAAACCCGTTGTCCACTTAACCATATAGAGGCACTTTGTAGCTCAATAATTACAGACCACAGTTCATCTTTTTATTTTCCTAATTTGTTCGTTTATTCTCTCTTTTAATGAACAGCACACTGTAGAAACACTGACTAATTAGATTTAAGCCAGTTGTCTTTATAGAGATGGCATTTGTTTATGAATTTCTTAGTGCCTTCTTTATACAATCTAATTGCAAAGGTTGTGGTTAAGGAACCAGCCTTGTGACCTGATGGTCTCCGGTTCAATTCCCGGTCCCACCAAGAATTATGGCTGAAGTGCCATTGGGCAAGGCCCTTGACCCCAAATGTTCCCCGGGCTGGGTTAAATGTGGAGGACAAATTCCTCTGTGTGAACGCACATTAGGCAAAATAAATCACTTTATCAAAAGCATATTTATTTATTATCTCCTGCTTAATCCTCTACTCTCCTCCTTGGATCACCACCTTACCGTGGTGGAGGAGTTTGCGTGCCTGAATGATCCTAGGAGCTATGTTGTCTGGGGCAAAAAGGAGCTATGTTGTCTGGGGTTGTCAGGGTCTCCCAAGGCAAATTGGTCCAAGGTGACAGACCAGACAAAGAGTGGTCCGAAAAAAAACCCCTATGAAAAAAGACAACAAGAGCACGTGTACCCTGCCCGATATAGGGTTATCGGGGCCCCACCCTGGAGCCAGGCCCGGGGATGGGGTTCGTCAGCGAGCGTCTGGTGGTCGGGCACTTCCCCATGGTGCCAGGCCGGGCCCAGCCCGAAGGAGCTACATGGGTTCCCCCTCAAATGGGCTCACCACCTGTGGGGGGGGGTAGTAATAGGGGTTCGGTGCAGTGTGGATCGGGCAGTGGCCGGAGGCGTGGGCCTGGGCGTCGCGATCCTCGGTTGCTAAAATTGGCTTTCGGAACTTGGAACGTCACTTCACTGGCAGGGAAGGAGCCTGAGCTTGTGCGGGAGGTTGAGA